>JARHVA010001175.1:3150000-3340000 GCA_037957365.1 Torreya grandis | reverse complement strand
GAGAGGTTCAGACTAGGTGAGCCCTATATATCTATCTCACCCCAGCCTTAGATAGAGAGAGGTTCAGACTAGGTGAGTCCTATGTATCTATCTCACCCTAGATAGAGAGTGGTAAGCCTTATGTATCTATCTATATTAGAGAGGAAGATGTTTATAGGGGGCATGGTAAACCCCTCTAGGTGATCTAGAGAAGAGTGGCAAGTTCTCCTGTGAATATTTCAAAGAAGGGTAGCCTAGTGTGTAAGCACAACAATGAATCATGAACCATCAAACCTAGTTAAGATGAGGGAGGGGAGATCCAAAGTAAAATCCTTCTCCGCCTACACATGTACCAAATGCTCATATGGGGAAGTGCACTCATTACTCTGAGAAAGCCACATATATTCCCATTCTTTGGGTTTCTAATAGATAGATGGGGATATAGACACACCTATATAGATTATAGGTGATGATTACAAGATTAATGAGGATGTGAATAGTACCTAATGATGGGGGTGAATTTAAACCCATCAAACAAGGATAATAATTCCAATCCTAAGGAGACTATACTCATTAGGAATGAAGGTCTACATTATAGATGACACCAACTAGTCATAGGAGGTGAAGCACAATAGAGAGAAAACATCACTTTGTTATAGTGGATTGACTAGACTAACTAAAAATAGTGTTTATTTTTCTCACTACACTTCTTTGACCTATTGGATATTGATATATCTATCTATCATCAATACTTGACCATATTTATATATCTATAGATATCCCCCCTATATATATGTATCTATTTATCTATTTGGGAGTTCCCCTATCCCTATCCCTATCCATATATGTATCCCTATAATAGATATGGGATATGGAAAGGGGGGTTAGTCCTAGACTGAAGGTAGGGGTAAGGTCTGTCAATCATATTGTCTCTATATATTAATTTGCATACAGACTCTAGATGGGTAGTGGATGGATAAACATACACATCCATATCTTCATTATATACATGATACAACTATCAACATATAGAATATATGGATGATAACATGGACATATTTGTGTTATATATGTGATACAACCATTCACTATAATTTGGTATTTTCCATTTTATATAGGTGGTAGTTGATTTTAAAGATAAGATGAACAAACATCACATTACTCATTAGGCATGTAAGCATACATGAATAGAGGGATGACCACCCCATATATATATATATATATATGGAAACTTGGTTACTACTCTCCATTAGAGAGGGATGAGTGAATCATTACTATGATTGAAATGACATCATAGAGAAAGGTCCTCCCATCCATTCTATGACTAAATAATCTATCTCATAAATACAAAGAGGGTTGACCCCCTATCTCTCTATCCACAACCCACTATATAAATGGAGTAATGAATTATTTTCCATATATAGATAAGCCATGGATAGAGAGATATGCAACCTATATCTATTTATCCCTCAATATGCTTCCATACATAGATGGGGGAATAGATCATGATTGATTGGGTTTAGGCTAGGGTTCCTATCCTAGAATAAATATATAGGAATTTCCCCTTAATATATATATCTCATTGAATTCAACTCAACTTAGCTTAACTTTATATACAATTGGGGGTGGCCTCCCTATCTCTTTATCTATCTATATGGGCATGACTCATGGGGTTTAGGATGGGGTTCCGAACATGGAGATTAGGGCCAAATAGTTATATAGGGGACTGTCCATATATATGGAGGGGTTGGGGTGATGAGAAGGACCTATATATGTATATGGGCACTAGAAGGTGAGAAGGCAAGTTAGGGTGATGAGAATTGATTAACCATATATAGAGAGAAAGAGAGAGAGGATTTGGGTTACTTATATCTAGGGTGATGTGAAGTGACTAGAGAGTGGGTAGGGTTTTATGGCCATATATATAGAGAGGGGCTAGGCTTCAGGTAGTGGCTATTGACCATATATATAGATAGAGGGTCAGGGGTTCCCAGAATCTCTATCTATTTGGGGGAAAGAGGTTCCCAAATCTGATACCACAGTGGATTCACCCCTATTTATATGGGATATATAGATAAATGGGGGAGGGCTATCAAGGGTTTTGGTGGGGGTTCTTAGAATCTATATGTATCTAGGGGGTAGGGGTTCTTGAAATCTATATCTATCTTGGGGGAAGGGGAGTCAAGTTCCAACCACACACACACACACATATCTATGGGGTCCCTCTAGATATATATGGCCACCCATATATATATATATATATATATATATATATATATATATATATATAGGGTGAGTGTCACCTAGATAGAATAAATATATATGGGTAGATCAAATAAGTGGGTGGGCAATCAATTAGATAACATGAATGGACCCTATATAACCAAGATAGGAATATAGATATAGTCACACTATAGATTAAATAATGACATAAATCTATGGGTAACAAGACTCTATGGGATGGGTAACATGAATCACTATAGGGTGACTGTATGGGATGGGAAACATAAGTAACTAGATATAATATACGTGAATTACTATAATATATATATATATATATATATATATATATACATAACATGAGTTTACGGATCATTGTTTAACTTCTTCTATCATTTTATTCCCTTTATCCCCTTCCTTATATAGATATTGTGTTTGGGTTAGTTATCAATTAGGTTATTTGATATCAGATATAGGCTCAAGCTCTATAATGGAGGGGTAAACCATTGGTTGAGTGCTAACTATGACTATAGATGCACTCGACATGACATCTAGATGGATATATAGAATATCCATTTGGGATTTCCAACCCTATCCCATATAATTATAGTTTAGTTTATATAGAGGGGAGGGCCCCTCAACTAATTCTATCTAACTCTAATCTATATAGAGAGGGAGAAATTAGAACTATATATTTGGGCCCCTCTTCCCTCTATAAAACCAAACTAACTCTATCTAATTCTAATCTATATAGAGAGTGGCCAAATATATATAGTTTTTTTTTTCAACCCCTCCCCCACTCTATATATATGTGGGGACTTAGATATATATAGAGGGGCCCTCCCCTCTATATAAAGTAAACTAAACTATATGAAATGAAACTAAACTAAACTCTATCTAACTCTAATCTAAATCTATATAGGAGCACATAGATAATATCTTAACTAACTATATATTGTCCCCATAGAAATCGATAGTGAATCTAGACTGTGCCACCTACCTCTATTTCTATCTAATCCATAATGAATATAGACTATGCCCTCCCACCCCGTATCTAAATTAAATATAGACTGTGCAAAAAAGATATATAATATGCCCACATCCACATATATTATTTATGATATATTCCCTATATATAGATCTAGAAACATTTAAGATCAAGAATGTCCTATTTATATTAGAGATGCCCTATAGATCTATTTGGGAACATGGAGATTGGCCCTATCTATAGATAGAGTATAGATCAAACCCTTTTTATATAGTTTATCAAGAATTCCTTATCTAGACTTAGTTTATGTCCTATCAACT
This sequence comes from Torreya grandis, assembly GCA_037957365.1. Classification (NCBI taxonomy): domain Eukaryota; kingdom Viridiplantae; phylum Streptophyta; class Pinopsida; order Cupressales; family Taxaceae; genus Torreya; species Torreya grandis. The sequence goes on along the minus strand of JARHVA010001175.1, from coordinate 3,336,493 downwards.
TTTGAATGCCCTATATAGACTCCCATATAGATATATAGGCATAAATTCCCTCACTAATCTTGATATCGGGTTTATAGATTAGAAAAAAGGGAGCAATCCAAGCCTCCCATGCTAGTTGGGGCCATCTATTCTATATGTGTGACTCTAGATCAAAGGGAGTGATCCAAGCATCTCAATTTTCCCCACTCCATTGATATAATTGAATGGGGGTTAGATCAATCCAAGCCTCTTGACAAACCCCACTCACCACATGGGTAAGATATATAGGGGGACCCCACCCATAGAGATATATAGCTATATAGAGGGGGTTGGACATATCTATATAGAGGGGGGGTTACTTATATGTATTAGTATACCATCAAACATCTATATCTATATGGTGATAGACCATTGAGTATAGATACATACCATGATGCCCAGATATATAAGATGCACACCTTAGATAGTTTATTAGATAGATAGATAGTGAGTGTCTTTATATCTAGTGTATACCATTGAATGTTTATAACTATATGGAGATAGAATAGGGATATACTCTAAATTACATACCATTTCTATATCTCCCTTATATCTTACACAAGATATATCAGATATAGATTATAATTTTGAGATGGATCTATAGATATATAATAAAGGGCCTAACTATATCAGATATATAATAGAGGGTCAATCTAGATCTATAGATATATAATATAGGGCCGAGCCACCCTCTCTAATATATTATAGATTAGATATATAGTGAGTGTCTTGAGTATCTCCTAGAGATATATACGATTGATCTCTATAAATATATAATAGAGGGTCGAGCCATATATTTACTTACGAGTAACCCGATATTGATCTATCTTACCTAATATCTTGAGATACATATGATTTATCTCTATAGATATATAATATATGGTTAATCCATATGAATATCTATCTTACCTAATAGATAGAGACTCTTTATTATACCTGATAGATGGGTTAGACTATATTCTTAAGCCATATACTATACTTCCAAGCCCCAATATAATAGTTAGTGATGACATTGATTGTCTCTATATATACAGAATGGGGGTGAGTTAATATATATAGGGGGATATATATATATATCCCCCTATATATCTTAACTTATAGTTGAGGAGATAAAAGATATGGTTGGTGGTTCAAGTGATATCTATTGTAAGATTAAGTACTCTTATCAAGATTTATACAAGCTCTCAAAAGTCTAGCATGATATCAAGCTTGAGTACTCCTATCAAATAAATTCCATCTAACCTACACACACACACACACACACACACACACACACACACACACACACACACACATCTAGGGGCCAATGCCAATACAATCCAATAAAACCTATCTCTATCTCTATCTCTATCTCTATCTCTATCTCTATCTCTATCTCTATCTCTATCTCTATCTCTATCTCTGTCTATCTCTATCTCTATCTCTCTATCTATATCTATCTATATAGTGTGGGGATTAATTAGATATATATAGAAAGAGGTGGTGATTAGATAGACCATATGTAGAGAGGGGAGATATGTTTAGGGCCCAAATATATATACAGGGCCATGTCTATCTATTCTAAGGAACTCATCCCATAGAGATCTGAGAATATCTCCTCATTGACTCAACTCAATAGGTCCACTACCACTATTTATGACAAGGGGCAAGGCTAAATTTTTTGGATAGGGATTAGTCAATTTAGCTACAAATGGATGGAGTTAGGGTATCTTTAGTACACTGGGATACCACCTCATCTATATAGCTAGGGGAGAATAGAATATATAGCTATGATGGGTTGGGTTGGGTATAAAGGATATATATATATATATATATATATATATATGTAGAGAGAGAGAGAGAGAGAGATAGAGTTAGGGTATCTTTAGTACACTGGGATACCACCTCATCTATATAGCTGGGATGGGTTGTGTTGGGTATATATATATATATATATATATATATATATATATATATATATATATATATATATATATATATATATTGGGAGAGGCCATATATATATTTAGGGTCTCGATGAAGGCCTCCACTATATAGCCCACATATTAATGATATTGATATCTATATGCCCCCTCTATATAGGTGATCTGATCAATTCACTAGTTGATTCTACCCATCTACCCTCCCTTAAGTGAATCATATACTATCTTTGGGATACACTCTAGATCCTACCTACCATGGGGTATGAGATAGATGTGGTGGGTCCCCAACCCAAAATTCTAATATAACATATGGAATTTAGATAGTAAATTATTGCTAAATGTGAGAGGGGGGTTGGGCACCGATTAGACTCTAGAGAGTCATTCTCTCCATCTCGACCAATGATGACTGCTTATAGTCATAGTAATCAATTGGATCTATCCCTCAATCTCTTTAGTTCATGCCCCCCAGATAATCTCTAGGGTACCCCTATATATCTATGAAAATACCTTATCTCCCTATCTATATATAGGGGGTGAGTGATAATAAACCCATAGAGAGATAGGGGATCAAGAGAATATATCAATCAATATATAGAATATATCTAGGGGGTAAGGGCTAATGAAAATCTAGACTATGGCCAATTAAACTCTATGCTACACCCATATATATCTAAACTCAATATCAATGCTAATGTTAATGAAACTCTATCCCTATCTCTATTTCTATATCTATCTCAATAAAAATCTATATAGGGGTGACTATACAAAGATTTGGGGCCTAATCTATATGGTCCCTCCTCTCCTACCCCTACCCCATCTATATATCCCCCTATATCTATATGGCCCCCATCTCTATATATGGTTTATTTGACTATCTAGCTATCTCTCTATATGGGATGACCCCTATAGATCTATATTGTATATGCCTTACCCCATATATATTGTCTTATAACTATATTCCCCTACTCTATTTATGGTCTATCTAGCTATCTGGCTATCTAGCCGCCAATCTAGATAGATAGAGACTATCAGATCAAATTAATAAATCTAAAACTCTATCTAAATATATATATGTGGTCCCCATAGACATGGTTAATACATACCATGCCACCATAAAAATCCATATTTAATAATGACTATGCAACCCCCTCAATCTCTATCTAATCCATAATTAATAGATATTGAAATAATTAAATTAAACTCAACTCTATATTGGCCCTCTCTCAAATATCTAGCCATTTAAACTAACTCAAATTCACTTAACTTTATATGGTTGGGTTGGGCCACTCCCAACCATATAAAGTTAAGTTTAATGGGCTTTACCTATTGGGGTGGCCTTTTCCCAAATATTTAGTAGATCTATATAGGAGGGCCAAATATCCATCCCATTAAACTCAACTCAAATTTATATGGTTGGGGTGTCCTCTCCCTCCCTCTCCCTCTCTATATAGATGGGATGGGATGGAGGGTCCCATATAGAGAGATATTTTTGGCCTCTTTTTAGATAGGGATAGGGATAGGGATATATAAATGGCTATGCTAAGTTAGAATTATGTACTATAATCTATCAAAATTTTAGGTTGGGGTACCCCAATGGTAGTAAATATAGTCAAGCCTACCATGAATGCACTTACTTAGAAATATTACATCTCAGATCGACTTCCCATTATTATATCATTCCATATAGGTGGTATAAATAGATATGGGACATTCCCCCTGACACCCACACCCCTATAGAGATTAAGACTCTCTGGCCTCCCCTGCCCCTCTATAGATATAAAGAATCATCTGCCCCTACCTCTACCCTAAAATAAAGATCCCTATATATCTATCTAATCCCCACCCACTTACCTATAGATCTATCTAATCCCCACCCCTTATCTATATATATGTAATGTATATATATTAGGGATCCCATATATATAATAAAGAGGGGAAGCCCTAATAGCTTACACTCTAAAATAAAACTATGGGGCTCCTTATATGAACTAGAGTTATGGGGTATGGGACACCCTATATATCTAACTATATGGAATTAGGCCATATTTATATATATGGGAGGTTGAGGGCCCATATATCCATATCTATATTATATCCCTTATGCTAAGATCTCTAGTTATGCTCATGCTCAAGAGACTGAATCCCTAGGGACTCGATTCCCTATCTATATTGGGTCTTAATTGAGGGATAATGATTTCATGCTAGCTGGAAGATGAATGATGTCAGTATAGGTACAGACTAATATTGAGGTAGTATCTCATCATTTTATTATAGATATAGGGTCATGCGCACATAAGGGGAGGTCAACTATCAAACATCATGCTATGCTCTATATATACATAGCATAGGCCACTCTAGTTATCTTAGAGAGGCCTTGAACTCTATATTTTATCTTATTTAATGTCATATATATCTATCTATGGGGTGGAATAACATAGATATATATAGGGTAGGTCATCCACCTCCTAGATAGATATATAGGCTAATGGTTGCCTCTCTATAGTCACACTCCATATTGACACATCATGATCATGCTTCTCACATCACACCTAATAATGATAATGACTGACCATCATACTTCTCATGATATAACATGATTCTCTCACTCCACACTGTGCATCAATGTAGATCATATAGTTAGGAACATGATCATGTGGCCCCTATCTCTATATGTGGTTAATTACAAACCTTATAGATATATAGGGGTTTATTTGGTTGCTTATTTTTGGAGTTGAGTGCTTATAGATATATGGTTGTATATATAATTAATCTATCTATGGGGTGGGGGTGCTTACCCCTCTATATAGATGATCTGATCTATTTGGATATCAACTCAATGGTCTATTCTTTACATATTTGATGGATATGTGGATGAGATAGGGTCCAAGTGGGGCAATAGGGCCCTATATCTATAATATCTCAACTTGAGCTCAACTTTTCCATGTATAGAGAGAGATTCCTCAATCATAGCTCATGCTCATATATATAGGGAATATTATTTACTAAATGGATGGCTACCTTATAGATATGGGGATGACAACCATATTCTAGTCAATTTGTAGTGGATGGATCTCTCAAGAAATATCGATATAAGATATACCTATTTTAAATGAAAAAACTATGCCCTTGATTGGGGAGATAATCACTAATAATCCCTATATCTATTTTTGTTTCCCTGATGGAATAATATATGAAGTTAAGTTGTTGCATTAACTCATATAAATAGAACAACTAATCCTCTCTGAAGAAAGATATGTAGGGACAAATTCTCTCCTGATGAAAAATTGAAACTCCCTATGATTACCATAGCATAAAAATGATCAATATCCACTATACTATCCATTGATATACCTATACTACACACACACACACATTATGTGTGTGTATGTATAAGTATAAGTATATGTATGTGTGTGTGTGTGTGTGTGTGTGTGTGTGTACATATATATATGTATGTATGTATGTATGTATGTATATTTATATATATGTATGTATGTGTGTGTGTGTGTGTGTGTATGCACACACACACACACACACATATATATATACATATATATATATATATACATATATACATACATATATATACATATACATATATATATATACATATGCATACATATACATATACATATACATATACATACATATATATATATATATATATATATATATATATATATACCTATACATATACATACATACATACATATATATATATATATATGTATATGTATATATATACATATACACACACACACACACACACACACACACACACACATATATATATGTATGTATATATATATATATATATATATATATATATATATATATATATATATATATATATATATACATATATATATATATATATATATACATAAATATATATATATATACATACATACATACATATATATATATATATATATACATATATATATATATGTATGTATGTATGTATGCATGTATGTATGTATGTACATTTTTATGGTTGTTTTAAAATAATGAATATAAAATCTAAGGTCATATTGACAAATAACATTATTTCATATTAGCTGTATTAAAACCTTCATAATTTGTATAATATTTTTTGGGGGCTAAGGATTTTTAATACACTTTAGTTACTCAAGACAAAACCAATATCTATCATTCTATATCCACAAGGGCTTAAACAAACATACTACATTTGTTCCCCCAAAAAATTCTACACTCATAATGACTATGTGTGTAATCACTACTCAAATAATATAAGTTATGAATCATCATACTATGATCACTATTATTGCAACAGTTAAGGATTCTAAAAAATAAACCTATTTTTACACCAGTTATAGCTACAATATCCCAAAACCATAAATTGTTCAATTAATACCTCCTACATAGACAAAACTCACTAATGGAAAACATAAAACAATTTTAGTAGCTAGTATAATCCACAACATTTAAACAAGAAATTAATAAATCAAATTGTGAATAAAATAGTTAGCATGCAATCTTTGAGTTTTAATAAATCATTTACAAAACTTCTTACTTCTAAATTTTCTAAGATAAAAATCATTCATTTCTAAAATAGAAAATATTCATATTTCTTTTAAGTTCTTATTGCTTGTTTGTTATCAATTCCTCAAAAATTTCCTTACAAATTTTGTGTCTCCAAAACCATTTTTATTTTTTATTTTCCAAATTTCTTCTCTTTCTCCATATATTTATTCCTGCTATCACCTTCATTTTTATTATTTAGAAACCCTAGTTTTACTAAGTAACAAACTTAGATTTTTCTTCCACCATCTTGGCATGCATTACTATGTGTTATGCCCCTAGAAATGGGCCTAATAAATCAACCACTATATTTTTTGTCTAATTTTTTACTCTTACTCACATTACCCAATCTTCTACCTCCATATTTATTGTTCATTATTGACTTGTATTAGGATCAAAACCTTAATCATTTTCTCTCTTTTTTTCATTTTATTACATATCATCAAGTCCCTTTTGACCTGATCAAGGCCTTAGAGGATTAATATGACCATACCATGGTTACCATATAAATTATTTTAATTAATTACATTAACACCTAAGTGTCCCACCAATGAATTTGGTTATGAAATTAATCAAATTAGTGTCCAAGATAAAGTTATAAGTTTTACAAAATATAATCATAACTTCAAAATAATGATTTAGGCAGAATAAGACATGATCATGTGACTATACAAGTAGAATTTTGAGGATACCAATCATGCATGTAGTCATATACATAGATGATAAAACTATCAAATATTCTATATAAGTAAAAAAATTATCACAATCACAAATAATGATAAGTTTTGAACTAGGCCCTAAATCACATATCTTACTCATAGGCCCTAATGAAAATAATATCCATATCAATAAACTCATAAATGAAAAATTAAAATGGACATATACCTAATCTTATTTAAATTTTGAGGTTCAATAGTAGTTGTTCCACCCATTTTTACTCCACCCTATTTTGAAGGATTGTTAACCACTACTAGAAACAAAATATGCCACATTTGGGCTCACCACCTTCATGTATAAGATAGTGTATAACTAACATCATCAACATTAGGTGTATAAATAATTAGGGTCCATGTTTACCAATGTATTAGGATTTAGATCCATAAAAGTAGGATGGTTGATATCACCCTCTCACTATGGATCCCTAATCAATCAACTCCATATATATGTTTTAGGGGGAGCATCTTATATGATGCTAAATTATCAGGTTACATGCTCCTACACATTCAACCACCAATCATGAAACTAATAGTTTAACTAAATACCTCTTAACTCAACCTTGTCCTTTGGTCATCCACCAAATTCTCTATAAATCTATCATATAATTTCACTAATAGTTAATTGATATAATAGTTGTTTGCACTCCTTTGTGTTGGATCTCATAATTCTAGACATATACACCCATCCATATACATAAATATATGGATGTGCCTAGACACCAAGGTTTTCCCATAGGCTAGATAACTTTGATATGCTCACATGACTATAAATTTAAAAGTGTCATTAATTCCAACCCTCTAGTAAAACCCTCTCAGGTAAATCTACGTAAATATGTATACTATTATACCATCATAGTTTGACCCTAATAATATCACAGTAGTACTCCTTTATATCATAAACACATTTGTTCATTCAATAACATACATATTTTTTCATTCAATAGGAAATTACCACCCTATTGTCATCAAATACAATGAAAGAGGCCAAAAATATATAGATAAATTTATAAAAATGTATAAAATATAAGAGAATAATATTTGATCTAAATATAGTAGTATCTCTATGGTAATAATTCCACCTAAATATATCCTAGCATATACAAATGGGACTAGGTAATATGGGTTGGCCCACCTTCACCATATAGTTATACTTACCATCCAATAATCAACAATCAGATAATGTGCCACACATCCTCCAAAGTAAAAATCATCTCCTTATTAGGAGCAAGAAAGTACCCATAACTAAATCCCATCTCTTAGCTAGAGCCATCATCATATGCATATTTTATGGAATCAATTCCAATCATCTAGTGTGTCCAACACTAGATGCTTTCAAGGTGGCTATTTGAGTATCCATCAATGTTATATATTACACCATCTCCATCATATTCCCATGGATAAACTCTCTCATTCACATATCACTCTACAATCACGAGTTCATAAAAATAAACATTAGAAATATCATATACAAAATAACTTCATTCAAATCATAAAAACAGATTATCAAATTATTTTAGATTCAAATTATAATATCAAATTATAAAAATATTACAAACATGTGCACTATCCTTAATAAAAGTCTACAGATAGGTTCAATCCCACCCAAACAAGTCCACAAATGAGTTCACAGTGAACCAAATGGGTTTGAAAATAATTTTTTTCTCAAAAACTAAAATAATAGAGGCCTTTGGATAGGATTATCCTAGATACAATATGACCATACAACCTCCCAAAATCATCTAGACTACATAAAAATGCATAATTTTACAAAATTTACAAAAGTTAAAATTTATGTTTTTAGGACTTACCAAGGTCAATGCATCCTCTACTTACAAGCTAGAAACCACTTTATCAAACCAAGTCAATTGTATTGGTATCATTTGTATCATAATGTCTCTACTAGAGTTTATAATCATATATTCAAATTTTGTAAATGAAATACAATTTATTTTTCAAACATTCTATTTATATGAGTTGACCTTTTTCTTTTTCAAACTCAAAACTTTCTAAATTAATCCCCTAAACTTGTGTACATGATATCTTGAGTGAAATATATCTAAATTACTCCCCATGAGTTACATTGGAACACATTCAATGTGTTATTTTAAGTATTACTATGTTTATCACACTAATTAACCTTTTCAAAAATTCTAAATTTTATGCTTACTTGCTTATGTGCACTATTTTTTACATATTTATCAGTCTTCAACAAAAGCCTTTTAAAATATAATAAATCATCATACTTTTATAAAAAATCTAATTTAAAAAAACTCACTTGATATCTAAACAAAATCTATTGCAAAACATACACTATATTCTTTTGCTATGACACACTTAGTTCTCTCATGCCTAATACCAAAGGGGGGCATCCCTCAGTCCTATTAAAAAATATAACTCAATAAAGTATAAAAGATTTATAATGGTTTAACTTAGGTCATATGCTATATGACTATGTCATATTTAAAACTACACACAATAACATTGGGGGTATATGACATACATATGCACTCAAAAGATAGACTACATTTATGCAAATAAGGAAAAAATCATATTCTATAACAAAGTACAAATTCTTAAAATGTTTAAGCTAATTTAAAATGAAAGAACATGATAGATATTATCACACTGATACAAATTTTATCTACATATGATAGGCATGTGCATTTACTTGATAGAAATATAGAGTTCAAGTTTCACAAAATATAAAGTATAGGTTTTCAAAGATTCACAATTAGATTTTATAAGGTTTTCAAAGATTCAAAGTGATTTAAAATTTGAACATATGAAAAATATTATCATATTTTCTAGGTGCATGAGGCATTTATATGCACTCTATTGATGATGTAAATTATACCTTCAATGAATCAATCCTTTTTCCTATCATGAAGGTCAAGGTGGAATCATACCTATATAATCATGGGGTTATAAAAGTTAAATAATAATCCTAAAGATGTGAAAGGTTTTTTTTATATGGTTTGAGAAATAATCAATAAGTCATCAAATATAACACATTCCATTATAACATTCAAAAATCCACTTTATCAAATCATGAATTAGTTTAAATAAGAATCTATAATCTATTCTATCTGATAGAGAAAACCTTTGAATTATATAATCTCTTAAAGACTAGAAATCTGATTCAATATATATATTCTTTTAATATTTTTCTTCTTGTTACAATATTCTCCAAGTCAACCTCAAAAGATAAACCACAAATATAAAATATAGATTTGAGAAAAAACAAATAAGGTATTCAATCAAGTAAAGATCAAACCAAATAAACTCAAGAAAAACAACAAATAATAGCTATTAGACAAATTCAAGGAAAGGAACATGGAATAACTAAGCTAGGAAAATGATAGAAACTAACTAAAACAACTAATTCTAAACTAGGAAATAATTTAAAATAATAAAAACATCAAAAAAGCTAAAGGTCAAATAGATCGAACATAAATTCAAATTAAACTAGCAATCTAAGAAAGAACTAAGTAACAAATCTAACTCTAAAATAGAAGTAAGATAAAAGAACTGAAATCAAAGAATGCAAAATCTAATCTATGGCTAATAATTGATAAGAACTTTAAAATATAACAAAAATAATAAGAAAAGTCTAATTAAAAATTGATCTATAAAACTATTTGATCTAAGAAAGAAAATAATATATTAATCTAAGAAACTAACTATGGACTAGAACAGAAATAAAACAAAGTCAAACTAAGTGATATAAATAGAATCTAAATTAAGAAAATCTAAAAGATAAACTATATTAAAATTATATTCAATGTAATAGTACAATAAAGTGTGTGAGTCTCAAAGGAGAGTCATCTTAGCAAAAAAGAGTGATGTTATTAAGAAAAAGTAGCATCTTTCTTTACAATAACTTGAGTGAAAACTTTACAATCAAAATAGATCAATAAAATGTCATAAAATAGTGAAGTGTTCATCATTATTCAAGTTGAATACTTAGAATCTATGCATAGGATTGTAAATAAAAATCATCAAAAGATGTTAAGCTTGGCAGTCTTAAGATAATCTATCATAAATGATAATTAAAGATTGGATATACCCGTGTTGCCTAAGCAATTACTTAAACATTGGATAAAGTACCATTAGGTCTATCTTTAAAAGTTGTACTATCTCAAAGAAGTTTCATAGAAAGAAGATAGATGAATGATTGACTTCACAAAACCATATAAGTCTTCAATACCTATTGTTCCTCTTTCTTCAAATGAGTCCTTGATCTCCTTTTGTACTTCAATCTTAGTTAAAAATAGTTATAACTAAATTTAGTTAGTTATTATTTTATGTTAACTAATTAAATTTAGAATTCAATTAATTATAAAAATTATTTGTTAAAGGAATATTTAATTAAGACTTAAAAAGTCTTAATTAATCAAGTTTTTAAATATAGATCGAGTACTAATAATAATGGGTGGGGAACCTCATCAAATAAAAATATAATAGAATACATATTTCAACTATAAGATAGATAAATTATGATTAATAAAATTATATTCATATTATACCATAATGGATGTCAAAATATAACTTAAGAATATATATGTATATCAAAATAAGTCTGATATATCCCAAAATATTATCATTAAAAACTAAAAATTAATGTTAAAATATCCAACAAAAAGTGAAAAGGTATGCCATGTAAAAGTTCAAATGAAAATAAATTTTAACCCCTAAAGGTCCAATAATCATCTAAATCTAAAAGTAATTCAATCATAGGCTTATCTTGTTCATTGAAATACACATTATACTCCATCTCTATAGTAGGAAACTACAATGACCTTGTCTTGGATTCACTTGTGCTATCATCAACCTCTAACTTGATTCTTTTCAGCATTTTGACCTCCATAAGAGTATCAAGTTCAGTTTCACTTTTAGCTCTCTTTCTTACAATTATTTTCTCTATAATAGAAGGGGTAATTTCCACTATCTTTCTTCTATCAACATAACCATGTATTCCTAAATTTAACCTTTTAGATCCCAAGACAAGTTCACTATGAGATGAAGTCAGACCTAGCCCTTTACCTTTCATAATAGGCTATCGATGAGAAAGTGAAGGTTCATATAAAAGAATAGCTAGATTTACATAGTTTTTGGTATAGACTATTTCAATTTCAAACTGGGTGGCTTGATTGACAAGATTAATTTCAATAGCTAGTTGAATTCTTTCAAGGGACTGAATTGGAAGGTGATGTGGATTATTTTGTAAGTGGTAAGAACTACTTTATGAAGGGGTTTGAGCTCCAAATGTATGACCATAGAAGCCTTTGTTTCCTCTATGACCTCTATTGACTAGATTAAAGGGAAAAATATTTAAAATATTCTAGAATTTAGGATCTAAAGAATCAAAATGTATAGACATATTGGTACCCCTATTGAATCTGGGATCAAATCTTATAGCACAAAGATCACCTCTAGGATTAGGATTAGGCTGATTAATATTACTACCAAAATTATTTTCCCAACCCCTGTTGTCACTGATCTAAGAAAAACCTGACTAATCCCATCTAGACATTTTGAAACAATTTAAAATTAAATTAAATTTTTAATATTACAAATCAATAAGAGTTCAAAAAGATACAAGACTGAATATCTAATACATAGTCACCTCTCAACAAACTAAACTGAATTGACTTCACAAACTAAATTTTTTTGTGTCAGATACTAACTAAGTCCCAAATAACATCATAATATCATAATTTCATTTCAAAATATATCAATGAAATTCTCATCATCATCAAAATAATTGTAATAAAAATATGGCATTACTCCATTGACCCATCAATAAATGCTACAATTATAATTTTTAACTATATATTTAAAACCAATTTTAGTTATCCTCATGTGGGCACGCGATGTAATGGGCATGCTGGGCACACCTCTAGAATTTGAAATCACTGGTCTGCAGGAAGGAGGTGCTCTTTTAGAATTGGAAACCGTTGGTTCACAGGTATGTGGGAAATTGGTTGTGGAGAATCAGGCAGGAGGTATAGACCCTAGAGGAACTGCAAGAGGTGTTGAGAAGTATGTTGGGTCAGAATTTTTGGCTGATGTAAATAATGGAAAATCTTTGAGCGGATCTAATCCTTTTTGTGGGATCCATGTCTCCCAACTGGATTCTCCTCCCACTATGTTGGGGTAGGAGATTGAAAAGGAGAAAGATAATGTTGATTTTAATAAGGAAAAATCCTCATAAGGATTACAGGTAAGGTATTCAGAAGAAAGGAAGTGGTCATCTCTGTTTGGCAAGAAATCCATTGGAAAATATATTTTCCCACTAGTGACTGCTAAGTCTTGTTAGGAGAAAGGTGAGTTTCAAGTTTTTATTCCAGATCCTTTAATAGATTTTTCTATGTCCTCCATGGATTTCACATTAGTGGGTCAATTTTTAGGAGCAAGACCATATCTTGAATCTCTTACAAAAATGGTTAAAAGGAAATGAGTTATTTGAGGAGAGATAGATATTATACCAATGTTGAATGGTTTCTTCTCATTTATATTCAACTGTAAGGAAGACATGAATATGGTTCTGTGTGGAGGACCGTGGTCTTTTGGTAAATGTTCTCTCACTATTAAAAAATGGTAGCCTAACATGGATCTCTCAGATTATTTTTTCTTAACCACTCCCATTTGGGTTAGACTTCCTGGACTCCCATTAGAGTTTTGGCATGAGGACATTTTTAAAGGTATTGCTAGTTCTTTTGGTGAACTTATGGCATTGGATAATGCTATGGCTACCAAAACCAAACTTTAAAGTGCTAGACTTTATGTTAAAGTGGTAGATCTGAATCATCTCCCAGAAAAAGTGGATCTAATATCCAAGCTTGGTAAAAAAAACTCAGGGAAAGTTTTTTGAAGATTTGCCCAACTCTTCCTGTGCTTGTAAGAAACAGGGGCATCTGGTCAAAAATTGTCCTTCCAAAAGTAAAATTCATCCTAGTAGTGTTTTGGATGGGAAAAAGACTAAGGTCCAACAAAAGAAAGTATGGAAACCCAAAGAAGATCATCGACAAGAACAAAATAATAATGAAGATTCTAAAGCTCTACATGCTAAGGCAGGTAAAGAGCCTTCTTTTAAAGATCCTAAAGCCCCACATGCTAAGGTGGATAAAGAGCTTTCTTTTGAGAAAGAAAATTCTAAGAAAGAAGGACATGGACAGCAATCAGATACCATAATACCTGTACAAAGAATATATGATTTGACAGATCTATCAAAACAAATTATTTTCTATCAAAGGGTAGAGGATCGATGGAGAGATGTAGATGACAAAATTGTGCTAGAGGAAGGTGAATTCTTGGCTGAAGCTAGAAATAAATTAGAGGAGGGAGATTTTATTTTTTCTCAGTTTAGGGAGATTTAGGTTGATAATGATTTCCCTTTGGATGAGCTTCCTATGAATGATAATGGAGAAAACTTAAAGCATATTCTAAACCAAAGAAAAAGGGTTGAAGAAAAGACCAATACTAAGGGGGTAGAAACTAGAAGCAGCAAAAAAGATTATCAAACTAAGGCGAAACATCTTGCTTCTACTCTAGATAAATCTAGAAAAAGAGATGAACAACATTTTAAGGTGAAATCAGATGTTGGTTCTTAGGACAAACCTGGAAGAAGATCCATTAAGAAAACCAGAGAGCTAGAAAGTATGTAGAATATTGTTGATGGAAGGCAGGCAACTATTCTAGATTTTACCCCTAAAAAATAGATATTAAATCATTACTTGGAATATTAGGGGGCTGAATATAAACTAGATTTTGATGTTGTCCCTGTATAACTTGATTTTGATGCTACTATTTAGTAGGTTTTAGGAATGCTTTTCCTGGTGCATGTTAATGCTTTATCTTTTTTGATTCTGTTAAAAGGTTTCGGGGTCCCTTCAAAACTTGTTTTTACCTTAATCTAAAAATATATATTTAAAACCTAATGAGCCTTCAAAATTTATAATAACATCATTCTATCTTGATAATTTTCATGAATTTCCAATCAAATATAAACTAAACCATTCAGAATTTGAAGGCATGAGATTTCCAACATGATGAAAACACCAAATGATATTTGAGACATATTTTATTTGTTCTCAAAATTTAAACTTTGTATAAACTTAATTGATAGGATTTTGAATTCATCAAAGGACTATAACTTCAATGTACATTCTCAAAATAAACCTAAAACTTCAATGCTGAGATATAGATCTAACAGAAGTCTCATCTTGAATCTATGTTCTCAAAACTAACTATTGAATCAAAGACTAGTAGGTAAACTCATAACTTCAAGACTATATATATATATATATATATATATATATATATATATATATATCATATCTTTTATGTAATAACTAACCGTATTCAAACCAATTTATATCTTTTTTGAACAAGCATAAACTATCTCTAAGAAAACAATCTTGGATTTCTCAAAAACAATCAAAATCTCATGAAACAAAATCTTTTAAAATGTTCAAAGATGAAACAAAATAACATATAAAATAGATGACATATGGATAAATATTTAGAATAAAACCCTTATTCATGTTACACTAAGACCCTAATATGACTATGTAATGTAACTCATTTAATATTCTAAGTGTATGCACTGACCAATCCATATGATTTTCAAAACACATGTAAACTTTCACACTACTTTTATATGGAAATATTGATATCATATTCCATGCATGTAAATTCTAAGAAATTCAACCAAAGTTGCATGCCCATATGAACAAACAGACCAATCTATTCATATCACATAAAATAAAATCCCTTTGTTCATAGACATTTTAAAATAACCATCATGAGTATCATAACAAGATCTTCTCATTAAACAAATAGAAAATGTAAAGACTTGGATTTCAATAAAAGATGTCCATAATCTTTCAAATTTTGAAAACTCATAGAAGACACAAATCAAAACCTTTTCACAACTCATATCAAATATTCTAACACTTCCCATTATTTTAATATGCGTGCATCACATACCTTCTAATATTCCAAGTATACATATAAAAATGAATAGAATCTATAACCCTAAGATTAGAACAAACCACTAAATAGATGATTTAGAAATAATGACAAAATCTGAAACTATGTTTGAAAGAGTGAAGGCCCAAAAAAATGAAAATTCAAGTATTCAAATAAATATGTCCCTAATTTCTTTCATGCAACAACTCTGAATAAACCCTTGATAGAAAGAAAACCCAAAAAAAACCAATACTGTGTATTAAAAACTATATTATTTATATTTCAAAAATTAGATTTTGAATCAAATAGTTTTCTATTCCTTCACAAACCAAAAATATATCAAAACCAAAAAAAATCACCACCAATATTTATGCATGAAAGAGTTTTCAAGTCCAAAATTTAGTTATTCTTTTAAACATCCATGCACATAATAAACTATTAAGATTTTCAAAGTTTAAAGTGCATACAAACAGCTTATATAATTATCTATCTAGCTCTTATTTCTTCATGTAAAATCATTAAAATATAAATGCAAAACTTCTATAGATGTTCATGCAGACTAAACTTATTATTTTCATGTAACTGATGAATGACTTTATTCAAAATACTGCAATGTTAATTCAAAATCACTATGGACAACTTCCAAATCTACTCTAAGTTGAATGAAACATACCTAGTTATGCACCTTGAATCTTTTATGTCTAATATCTTTGATAAATCCTTCTCTATAACCTCAAAAAACTAATCAACCAGAGCTTTGCTTCCATGAGAAGCTTGTCAAAAATGTATAAAAACCAATAAAATCAACACTTATATCCTCCACCCCCTCACCATAACCAACTCAGTGAGGTGATTGCTTCTCATTTTTTTGCATTTACCAAAGATGTACTTAGCAACTTCACTAAGTTCTCTATTAGCATAGCCAATTTTATCCATCACTAACCCTTCACACTAAACCTTCACCAACTTTCCACCTTTTGATGAATGAATGTTTTGCATTAATTTCCATTTGCCACCAAATCTTCATGATGATCTCAAATCATTATAGAGGTGCTTCACATTAAATATTCATGCCAAATCACCTTACATAATGGATCATGTTGCTGATTGAAACTAGCTCACCAAATCCATATATGCATTGAATATGCTTTGGAATCAACCCATCAACCTTAGACTTAGGTAAATATGTATTTCATAATGAACACTTACATTTTCAAATGCCTAAGCCTTAACACCTTGACCTGAAGGGTCTTAAACCATGTCATTATAACTTAGTATTATTAATCTTAATAAATGTAGATGTTTGAAAAAAATATATCATCTTAGGTTTTTAGTCATAGGAAATTTTGATCATTAGTAACTTTACAATTGGGTATCACATAAAACTTTAGACCCCGATACTTCTTTGATACTTTCATGAGTGACTGAGTCAAAACACAAACCAACTTAGTATGCTAATAAATTAAATTTCTATTGGATGACAAAATAAAACTAAGCATTTAATTATATCTGCATCTCAAAGGAACTTTCACAAAGAAATACATTATTTTTATAACTTATTATCAAAACTATGATAATAATCATGAATTCCTATTACCTAATCTAAATCAAAAATCATAATCCTCAATATGTCAAATTGTTCAAAGGATCAAACTAAAAGAATAACCCAAAAAATAATGATAATGCATACTCAATAAAATCCAATGTATGTACTACCAATTTTGAAAACATTCCCAATTGAAAATTATCTCAAAATTTGTTTTGATTGAAAATCAAGATAATATCTCTCTCTCTCTCTCTCTCTCTCTCTCTCTCTCTCTCTCTCTCTCTCTCTCTCTCTCTCTCTCTCTCTCTCTCTCTCTCTCTCACACACACACACACACACACACACACACACACACACACACACACATGCATATTTTATTCATTAATCCACCATGATTTTCTAAACCACTTAGAAATATAAACATCAATTCATCAACCAATTATTATCATTTCATAATAAAAAATGTGTATTTAAAAATACTATTAATTGATCAGGTCCCTATCACAATTTTAGATTTCATGAATGGGTCATCTCTATGGTATAAAATATTGAATTTGAAAATTTTAGGGCGTGTAGAAAATAGGCATAACTAGCGACCTTGCTAGTCAATTTTGTGTAATGAACTTGAGTAGCAACAAATTACCTATTGATAAAGACATAATCTTGAGAGTGTGATCCAAAAAAATCTTTTCTCAAGTAGATAAGCCTAAACCCCTTTTAATGATGAATTTTATCAAGGTATGGATCATTCGGCTAATGTGGCATAAAGAAATAGAATTATATAACAGGGAAGTTTGGGTTAGATACACAATATAATATAAATGCCTTAAGTACCAATTCTAAAAATGAAGTAACACTTTAACAACCAAATATAACTCAACATGTATTATTCATTCATTATAAAAAACTAAATTTATAATAATAACTTTTGAAAATGAATGATATAGTAAATTTACATCTTCCTTGTACTCTTCCTTCATAATGTGACATTTCTCCATTTATGACCTTTCATTGATCATTTCAAAATCAAAGCACATCAAAGACAAACAACAAACCAAAATAGAAACAAAAAATCAAAATAAATTAGAAAAAAAAAACCAAAATAAAGTAGAAAATGAAGTAAAAAGAACAAACTAAAGGGTAACCAATCATGGAACAATTTTGAATCATAGTCGTTAACTGAGTACACAACCAATTTTTTTCAAGATATTTTAAATGAAAACCATTGTTTCCAAGAACTATGATAATTTTTTAAGATCTAAGCCATAATGAATCAAACTTGTAATATTTTTTAGGGTCTTCATGGGCTTTAACCCAATATAAGACTAGATCAGTAACATTAAACTTTTTGTTAGAAACCTTATTATCAAAATAATTATTTAATTTTTTCTTAACTCTTGATCGTTTTTGCAATGTTGTTTCTTTATATTCATCAAGAGCCACTAATTCACGTAATATTTGTTCAATTAAATTTTTATCTTCAGCTACATATTATAAAATAGTTCTAGCTGAAGAAATATGAAGTTCTATTGGAAGGGTAGCCTTAAACCCATATACTAACATAAAAAGTGAATAACTATTTGATACCTTAACAATAGTCTTATCATCCTATAAAGCTTCAAAAAATTTGAAATGTCAATTTCTTTTATTATCATAAATTAGCTTCTTCATAATTAAAAAAAGATTTTTATTTGTGGACTCATCTTATCCATTACCTTGAGGATAATAATTAGATGAATGACTAGATATGATCTATTATTTTTCTAAAATTATAAAAATTCATTATAAATAAATTGAGGTTCATTATCTAAAATAATTTCATAAGGGACTCCAAATATAGAAAAAATTGATTTTCTAAGAAAAAGATTACTTCAATTATTACCAAACTTTTAAGTGTTTTGGCTTCAGGCCACTTCGTGAATTAATCTATGGATATTAAAATATATCTATGACCTATAGATGAAGGATGGTGAATATATTAAATAAATTCAATGTCCCATTTTTTAAAAAGTTTTTTATGAATAACATGGTTTAAAGGTATTATAGGTAGTTTATTTCTTCCAATAAATAATTAACAAGGCATACAAGAATGAATTAACTTATAATCATCCTGAAACAAAGTAGGCTAATAATAACTTGCTCTTATAATATTATAAGAAATTATTTTCATAGCGTAATTCCCTCCATATTTTCCTTCATGACATCCTCTAAGAACCTTTTATGTTTGATTATTTGTAAGACATCTCAACAAAACTCTATCTCTATTACGATAAAATAGAAAATTTTCTAACAAACATACATTTAACACTTTTAATCTTAAGGAAAATCTTTGTTTTTTATCTAAATTATTAAGACAAGCCTAATTTTAAAAATAATAAACTAAGTCATGGTACCAATCATCTTCAACCAACAAACAATCTCATTCATTCATTGTAAGACCAAACCTATTTTTTTTATAAAAATCAGCAATCTTCATGATCTTTAAATGTGGTTTTACATTTAAGTTGTTATCAATTGACAAAAGTGAAATAGTAATGTCTGAGGAATCATTTTGAGCTAAGTGTTTTTCCAGTTTATTACATGATGTTTTGAATTCAAGATCAAACTCTTGAATATATAAAATCCACTTAACTAACCTTTCCTAAATAGTTTGTTGCTTTAAAAGATAATATATAAAAAGGTACATTATATCACACAATAACTTTGTTTCCTATTAATAAATATCTAAATTTAATTAAAGAGGAAACTAATAAGAAAATAAATTTTTCAATAAGGGGTACCTAGTTTGTGCATCTTTTAAGACTTGACTCATGTAACCAACTTGTTTTTATTCATTATTTTCAAATTGTCGAGTTATTAAAAATCTGATGTATTTTTCTATAGTATTAACATAAAGAATAAATGATTTCTTTAAATCAGGTTTAAGAAGAATAGGAGCACCTATAATGACATTTTTAACATACTTAAAAGCTAAATCAACACCTTCATCCCAGTTATATATTTTATCTTTCTTAAGCAATAATTGTAAAGGATTAGACTTGTCATCAAAATCTAAAATAAATTGTCTAACAAAGTTTATCTTACCAAAGAAAGACCTTAAACTAGATTAATCCTCAGGAGCAGGCATTTTATTAATAGCTTTAACACATTCAAGGTAAATTAAAATACCATCTTTTGAAATTATGTGTCCTAACAACTTACCCTCAGTTACACCAAAAATGAATTTTTTTGGATTCAAAAAAATGCCAAATTTTCTACATCTTGTGAAAACTTTACGAAGATGGTCTAATTACTTTTTCTTTTTTTTAGAATGTATGGTGAGATCATCTAAAAAAAACCTGAATAACAATGCCAATAAAATCATCAAAAGCAGCATGCATAACTCTCTAAAATGTAGCTCTTGCATTCATTAATTCAAAAGGCATTCTATTATAAGTGAAATTACCTCTACGATTAGTAAAAGTAGTTTTATGTCTATCTTTAGGATTCAAAAAAATATGATTATAACTAGAAAATACATCTAATAAAAACATCATTTTTGATTTTTCAACCTACTACAAAATTTAATCTATACTTGGTAGAGGAAAATTATCTTTGATACAAGATTTATTTAGATCTCTAAAATCAACACACAATCTAATTTCACCATTTTTCTTCCTAACCAAAACTAGATTAGCTACCCATTTTGAATATGTTATAAGCAAAATGACACTAGCATTAATCATTTTATCTAGCTCTTTTTTAATGGTGTCTTCTAACAAAGGGTTGATTCTTTGTATTTTATACCTAGCAGGTTTGATACCAAGATTAATAGTTATGTCATGTTTAATAAATTCAATATTGTAACATTTAAGACCCTTATATGACTAGGTAAAAACATCAATGAACTTCTTAAACAATTTAATGAATTTAACCCTCTCATTAACAGTAACTTGAATTTCTAAATAGACATATTTTGTTCTTTTTCAGTGCTTAAATTTATAATAATGGTCTACCTATGATTCTCCTTGATAACTCTTCTGTTCTAGATATTTTAGGCTGATCATTAAGCATAAACATAGATTTTAAACTCACTAAACTAGTAGGCAATTTATTAGTACTTAATTATAAATAATATTCATAATTTAGCACATAATCATCATGATAAAAATAATTACCTTTAATAAAAGAATCTATATTTTCATCATAGCTAAATTAAATCCACCTATCATTAAATCAAGAATCTTAGGATGAAAAATTTTAGCAAAAGAAAAATCTATAGTAGGTTCAATCTCACTTAGAGTTGGCTTGGCTACATAAACAATACATTTATCAGCTCTAATATTGAATTATTTGATAATATGCATAATGTTAAAAGCCTCAAAATTCTCAAGTAATGATCAAAACCTTTGTGTATAACAATGTAGACAAGTTTGATTAGTCTTATAAATCTTACAAACTTGTCTAACAACTAACACTAAATCCCCAAAGACTTCAAAATGCTTAATGTTCACTTTTATGGCCTTTTTTAATCCCAAACATAATGATTTAAATTATTTTTTATTATTAGTATTTTCAAAAGATAATTAAAAGGCATAATGAAAAATTTTACATATATGAGAAATTAGATAAATTTTAGCACCATTACCTTGTTGAGAATAAGCTCCGTCAAAGTAAATTGACCATACAATATTTTTTTTAAATATTTTTTTATGTTGATTTTATGGTTCATCTAAATTTATCAATTCATAAGTCCTAATTATAGTTTTAGTGTAATAAATATTAGAAAAAAAAAGTGACTCAATAGGCATACTAAATAAATCTTCTTTTTTTATGAAATCAATTTCATTATTAATAAGAACCCATATTATATCTTTCCCAACAAAAGCTCCAATTGCTTTTGACCAGTCTATTCCTAATAACATTACCTAATTTCTAGGAATATCCAACACTTGGACACTAGTCATACATCTAATTCTTTAATCTTGTGTAATTTTAATGACTATGTCATGAGACTTACCACATCTCTTAGTTTGTCTAGAATCAAAACCAATAAGCTTCCTAGTATCTAATTCATAAGATATACCTAATTGATCTACAATGGATTTAGGCATAATATTATTTATGACACCCATATCTAAGATATAATTATGAATTATTTTTTTATCAATTTCAAATGTAATATAAAAAGAGGTATGTAATCAACAGAAGGGTCAAAATGTTAAGTATTAATATGTTCATTGCTACTTTCTTCTTGTAATCCTACATCATCTCTAGGATTCTTAACAACTTCATTGATATTATCGAGCTACCTACAGTAAAGAGAATCTAACATTAATTATTGATAAATCATCAATTATGTTATAAATTTCAGCATCAGTTTATCTAAAAATTTAGGCTTATAATGTTGATATTGACTATTATTATATCCATTTGAGAAAGAAATATTTTGAGCATCATTATTATTTGAAATATTAGCATTATTATAAACTATTTTTTCTTTATCATCATAAGAATATTTATCATTTGTTTTTTTTATTATTATGATAAGAGATATAATCCTTATTTCTAGTATTCACAATATAATTATTCTCATTTTCTTATGGATCATCAAGAGTGTTTATTTTATTTACCAGATCTTCATATATTTCATCTTTTCCATGAAGAAATTTCTTAAACTTAAGAATAACAAGACATGTATCTATATTATGATCTAGTTCACAAGCATTAAATTAGTAATAAATATCATCATTTATATCTTATTTACTATTTCTATTTGAAGAAAAAGGTTTATCATTTAATTGTCTCTTAACAACAACTAGATCATTACCTAGACTTTGTATGGTTTTTAAAATTTCTAAATTATCTAAATTTAAGCCTATGGAAGATCTTAATTTAAATCCAATACATTTAATATTATTTTAATATTTACTTTAAAATGTTATAGTTTAATTATATTCTATAATATCTCTATCCTATAGAGTCATTTTATATTTTAAAGGCAAAGAATTAGAAAAATAAAGTCTAGATAACTTTTCAGAAGGTCTAAGATCATGTGAGATCTTTTGACGTAGATTAGTGAACCTAAAAATGAAATGATAAATGATCTCACCTAGATCAAGAAAGAAATTGATAAGGTCATTAACTAGATCAAAATCTTCTTTAGCTTTTTTAAAGCATAACTCTAGCCAATCTTCAATATCTCTCCAAGTAATAATAACCTTGGTAGGCAAACTAATAAATGCTTACTAAGCTTTTCCTTCAAGTGTCACAAAATAATCTAAAGTAATTTTTTTCACTTATTATTCCAAGAGTAGCACAAAATAATCCAAAATCTTCTAAATTATCTTTCCAAGATTCATTAGGAGTACCAGAAAACTTTGGTATATTCAATCCTTTAAGAGAAGGCCACTTACTAGGATAGTTTTTAATGTTATTGGGTTTTAAAAAATCCATGGAGTTATAGCTATCTTTTTTTAACCCATGAATCAGATGAATCCATGAGCTATATGTTGAGATCATCATGTTCTCTATCTTTTTTAACTCATGAATTAGATCCTATATTCTCTATTCTACTTAAACTTTTGGTTATTCTCCCATTGGAAGTTTTAGTACTTTTTATCTAAATATAAAGAAATTGATAAGGTCATTAACTAGATCAAAATATTCTTTAGCTTTTTTAAAGCATAACTCTAGCCAATCTTCAATATCTCTCCAAGTAATAATAACCTTGGTAGGTAGACTAATAAATGCTTAGTAAGCTTTTCCTTCAAGTGTCACAAAATAATCTAAAGTAATTTTTTTCACTTATTATTCCAAGAGTAGCACAAAATAATCTAAAATCTTCTAAATTAATTTTCCAAGATTCATTAGGAGTACCAGAAAACTTTGGTATATTCAATGTTTTAAGAGAAGGCCACTTACTAGGATAGTTTTTAATGTTAATTGGGTTTTAAAAAATCCATGGAGTTATAGCTATCTTTTTTTAACCCATGAATCAGATGAATCCATGAGCTATATGTTGAAATCATCATGTTCTCTATCATTTTTAACTCATGAATTAGATCCTATATTCTCTATTCTACTTAAACTTTTGGTTATTCTCCCATTATAAGTTTTAGTACTTTTTATCTAAATAGATTTATTATTTTGAACCTAATGTACTTGATCTAATTGTATATTTTCAATAGCATTTTTATAAGGCAAAACAAAATTATCAAATGGAAAAATGTTAGAAAGAAAATAAGTTTTAGGCTTAGGATTAGTAGCTAAATCTCTACTCTATCTTCAAAAATTATTATATGCAAATTAAAAATGTCTAATTGAGTATCACATGTAAGATTTGAATACCATCAATTTCAAATTCTACAATTTCTTCTTTTTTATTAATTACATGAATGACTTGATGAAGATTTTTAGGATGATTATACCATGCATAATGTATTAGATTAAAATTAACATCAACTTGAGAATCCTCAATATCAATCTTAGGTTGAATAATATGAGGTTATTTTCCTCCAAGTACCATGAGTAGGAAGAAAACAAAACTTAAAACAAATTAGATTTATAAACGAATCTCCCCAACAGAGTCATCAAATTTGTTAATGATGGAAATTGTATCGTCAATGAATAAACCCTTTCACCTATCATGAAGGTTAAGGTGGAATCATACCAGTCTAATTTTGGGGTTTTAAAGGTTCAATAATTATCCTAAAGACATGAGGTTTTTTTTTTTTAAATAATTTTTAGAAAATAATCAATAAGTCATCAAATATAACATATTTTATTATAACATTTAGAAATCTACTTTATCAAACCATGAATTAGTTTAAATAATAATCTATAATATATTCTATCTAATAGAGAAAATATATGAATTAGATAATATTTTGAAGAATAGAAATCTGATTCAGTATATATATATATATATATATATATTCAAGTAACATCTTACTTTTTGATACAATATTCTCCAAGTTAACCTCAAAAAATAAACTAGAAATATAAAGAAATAGATTTGAGAAAAAAAAAAAAGGTATTCAATCAAGTAAAGATCAAGCCAAACAAACTCAAGAAAAAAAACAAACAACAATT
The DNA here is from genome assembly GCA_037957365.1 of Torreya grandis. NCBI lineage: Eukaryota > Viridiplantae > Streptophyta > Pinopsida > Cupressales > Taxaceae > Torreya > Torreya grandis. Next base: position 3,310,700 of record JARHVA010001175.1, on the reverse strand, counting down.
ATCAGACAGACTAAAGGAAAGAAACATGGAACAACTAAGCTAGGAAAAAGATAGAAACTAACTAAAACAACTAGTTCTAACTTAAGAAATAAGGTAAAATAAGAAAAAGATCAAAAATCTAAATTTAAAATAGACTAAACATAAATTCAAATTAAACTATAAATCTAATAAATAATTAAGTAACAAATCTAACTCTAAAACAGAAGTAAGATAGAAAACTGAAATCAAACAACTCAACATCTAATCTATGGCTAATAGCTGATAATAAATTAAAACTATAACATAAATAATATGAAAATTCTAATCAAAACTTGGTCTATAAAACTATTTGATCTAAGAAAGAAAATAAAATATTAATCTATGAAACTAACTATGAACTAAAATAGAAATAAAATAAAAGTCAAACTAAGAGACATAAATAGAAGCTAAATGAATAAAATCTATAAGATAAAGTATACTAAAATTAGAGTCAATATAATAGTGCAATAAAGTGTGTGAGTATTAAAAGAGAGTCATCTTAGTATAAAAGAGTGGTTTTATTGAGAAAAAGCAACATCTTTCTTTACAATAACTTGAGTGAAAATTTTACAATCAAAATAAATCAATGACATATCATAAAATAGCAAAATTTTCATCATTATTCAAGTTGAATACTTAGAATCTATGCATAGGACTACAAATAACAATCATCAAAAGATGTTAAGCTTGGTAATCTTTAGTAATATATCATAAATGATAATGAAAAATTGGATATACCTATGTTGTCTAAGCTATTACTCAATCATCAGATAAAGTACCATTAGGTCCATCTACAAAAGTTGTACTATCTTAGAGAAGTTGCATAGAAATAATAGATATGAATGATTGACTTCACAAAATTATATAAGTCTTCAATACCTATTGTTCTTCTTTCTTCAAATGTGTCCTTGATCTCCTTTTATACTTCAAACTTAGTTGAAAAATAAGTTATAACTAGCTTTATTTAGTTATTAGTTTATGTTAAATAATTGAATTTAGAAGTCAATTAATTATAAACAATTATTGATTAAAGGAATATTTAATTAAGACTTAAAAAGTCTTAATTGATCAAGTTTTTAAATATAGATTAGGTACTAATCTTAACAAGTAGGGACCCTCATCAAATAAAAATATAATAGAGTACACATTTCAATTATAAGATAAATAAATTAGGATTATTAAATTATATTTATATTATACCATAATGCATGTCAAAATATAACTTAATCACATATATTTATATTAAAATAAGTTTGTTGTATCCCAAAATATTATCATGAAAAACTATCAAAATATGAAGTTAAAATATCCAACTAAAAGTGAAAATATCTACCATGTAAGACTTCAAATAAAAATAAATTTTAAACCCTAGAGCTCCAATAATCATATAAGTATGAAAGTAATTCAATCACAAGCTTATCTTGTGCATTAAGATACACATTATACTCCATCTTTGTAGTAGGAATTTACACTGACCATATCCCAAAGTCATTTATTGTATCATCAACTTCCAACTTGATTATTTTCAACATTTTAACCTCCATATGTGTATTAGGTTTAGTTTCTCTTTCAACTCTTTTTCCTAAAATTATTTTCTCTCAGTGGAAGGGGGAATACCCACTACCTTTCTTCTACCAGCATAACCATGTCCTACCAAATTCAACCTTTCAAATCCCAAGCACTATGTGGTGAAGTGAGACATATCCCTTTACCTTTCATAATAGGCTCTCATTGATAAGTTAAAGGTTTATCTAAAGGAATATCTACATTTACATAGTTTTACGCATGGACTATTTCAATTTCAAATTGGGTGGCTTGATTGATAGGATTAAGCTCAATAGTTGGTTGAATTCTTTCACGGGACTGAGTTGGAAGGTGTTGTGGATTATTTTCTAGGTGGTAGGAAAAATTACTATATTAATGCGTTTGACTCCAAATCTATGACCATAGAAACCTCTATTTCCTTTATAACCTTTATTGATTGGATTAAAAGACAAACTATTAAGAACATTCCAAAATTTAGGCTCTGAAGCATCAAAATGTATAGACATCTTAGTATCCCTTTAAATCTGAGATCAAATCTTCTATCATGAAAAACAACTCTAGGATTATGATTAGGCTAATTAATATTACTACCAAAATTATTTTCCTAACCCCTATTGTCATTACTCCTAGTAGAACCTGACTGATCCCATCTAGACATTTTGAAACAATCTGAAATAAAATCAATATTTTAAGAATATAAATCAATAAGAGTTCAAAAAGACATAAGACTAAATATCAAATACATAGTCACCTCTCAATAAATTGACTTCACAAACTAAAAATATTCTAACTATGTTAGATATTAATTGATTCGCGAATAACATCATAATATCATTTTAAAATATATTAATGAAACTCTCATCTTCATCAAACCAAATGTAAATAAAAAATATGACATTACTCCATTGACTCATCAATAAATTCCACAATTCTAATGCTTAATTATATCTTTTAGACCAAATGAACCTTCAAAATTTAAAATAACATCATTATGTCCTGATAATTTTCATGAATTTACAATCAACTATAAAGTGAACCATTCAAAATTTGAAGGCACAAGATTTCCAACATAATGAAAACACCAAATGATAACTAAGACAAATTTTATTTGTTTTCAAAATGTAAAATTTGTATAAATTTAACTAATAGGCTTTTAAATTCATTAGGGGACTATAAATTCATTGTTCACTCTCAAAATAAAACCAAAAACTTAAATGTTGAGATGTAGATCTAACATAAGCCTGATCTTAAATCTAAGTTCTCAAAACTAACTCTTGAATCAAAGAATTTTAGGTAAACTCATAACTTCAAGACTACACACACACACACACACACACACACACACACATATTTCCATCATATATTTTACACAATAGCTAATTGTATTCAAACCAATTTATATCTTTTTCAAATAAGCAGAAACTATCTCTAAGAAACCAATCTTGGATTTCTCAAAAATAATCAAAATCTCATGAAACAAAATCCTTTAAAATGTTCAAAGATGAAACAAAATGGCATATAAAATAGATGACATATGGATAAATATTCAAATTAAAACCCTTATTCATGTTACACCAAGACCCTAATATAATTATGTATTATAAGTCATTTAATATTTTGAGTGTATGCACTGAACAATCCATATGATTTTCAAAACACATGAAAACTTTCACACTACTTTAATATGGAAATATTGATATCATCTTTAATGCATAAAAATTCCTATAAATTAAATTGAAGTTGCATGCCCATATAAACAAATGAACCAATCTATTCAGATTGTAGAAAATAATATCCCTTTTTCACAGACATTTTAAAATAACCATCTTGAATATCTTGATAGGATCTTCTCATAAAATAAATAGAAAATGTAAAGACTCAGATTTCAAGAAAATATGTTGATAATATTTCAAATTTTAAGAACTCAGAGAAGACACCAACTGAAACCTTTTCACAGCTCATATCAAATATTTTGACACTTCTCATTTTCTAATATGCATGCATCATGACCCTTCTAATATTCCAAGTATACACATAGAAATTAATAGAATCTATAAAATTGAGATTTGAACAAACCACTAACCACATGCTTCAAAAATAATGATAGAAACTCAAAATATGTTCAGAAGAGTGAAGGCCTAGAAAAATGATAACTAAAGTATTCAAAGAAATGTGGCCCTGATTTATTTCATGCAACAACTTTGAATAAACCCTTGAAATAAATAAAAACCCAAAAAAACACCAATAGTGTGTATTAAAGACTATACTATTTATATTTCAAAAATTAGGTTTTGAATCAAACAAATTTCTAATCCTTCATAGACCAAAATATATCAAAACTAGAAAGTATTCACCACTAATATTTATGCATGAAAGAGTTTTTAAGTTTGAAATTCATTTATTCTCTAAAACATCCATGCACATAATAGATAATTAACCTTTTCAAACTTTAAAGTACATGTAGATGGCTTATAGAATTATCTATCCAACTCTTATGTCTTCATGTAAAATCATTCAAATATAAACTTAGAACTTCTACAGATGCTCATGTAGACTAAACTTATTCTATTCATGTAACTGAGGAATGACTTTATTCATAATACTAAAAATTTAATTTGAAATCACTATGGGAAACTTTTAAATTTTTTCTAAGTTAAATGAAACATACCATGTTATGCACTTTAAATCTTTTTTCCCTGATATCTTTGATAAATCCTTATTTATAACCTTAAAAATCCAATCAACCAAAGTTCTACTTCTATGAGAAGCTTGTCAAAAATGAATTAAAAATAATAAAATCAATGATTATATCCACCACCCCCTCACCATAACCAACTTAGTGAGGTTATTGCTTCTCATTGGTTTTCATTTACCAAAGATGTACTTAGCAGCTTCATTAAGTTCTCTATCATCATAGCCAATTTTAACCATCACTAAACCTTTGCCAAATTTCCACCTTTCGATTAATGAAACTTTTACATTAATTTCCCTTTTCCATCAAATCTCCATGATGATATCAAATCAGTGGAGATGTGTTTCACATTAAATAGTCATGCCAACTCACCTTACATGATGGATCATATTATCGACTAAAACCAGCTCACCAAATCCATGGATGCATTGAATATGTTTTGTAATCAACCCATCAACCTTCAACTTAGGTAAATATATATTTCATAATGAACACTTACATCTGTAAATGCCTATGCCTTAACATTGTGACCAAAAGGATCTTAAACCATGTCATTAACACCTAGTATTATTCATCTTAAGAAATGTAGATATATGAAAAAGAGATATCACCTTAGGTTTTTAGGCTTAGGAAATTTTGATCATTAGTAACTTAATAATAGGGTATGAAATAGGGTATCACATTAAATTTTAGACCCTGATACTTAGTTTATACTTTCATGAGTGACTGAGTCAAAACACAAACCAACTTAGTATGTTAATAATTTAAATGTTTATTGGATGACAAAATCAAACTAAGCATTCAATTATATATGCATCTCAAAGGAACTTAAATAATGAAATACATTATTTTTCAACTTATTATTATCATAACTATGATAATCATCATGAATTCCCATTACCTGCTCTGAATCAAGAATCATATTCCTTAATATGTCAAATTGTTCAAATGATCAAATCGAAAGAATAAACCAAACATTAATGACAATGCATACTCAATAAAATCTAATATATGTACATCCAATTTTGAAAACATTCCCAACTAAAAATTATCTCAAAATATGCTTTGACTACAAATCAAGATAATTGATCACATTTATATACATACATAATAGTATTAATAGCATTTTTAGATGCATATTTTTTATTACAAATGATAATAATTGGTTGATGAATTCATGTTTAGATTTCTAATTGGTTTTTAAAATCATGGTGGATTAATGAATAAAATATGTTCATATATATATATATATATATATATATATATATATATATATATATATATATATATATATATATATATATATATATATATATATATATATACGTATTTTATTCATTAATCCACCATGATTTTCAAAACTAATTAGAAATATAAATATGAATTAATCAACTAATTATTATCATTTCATAATAAAAAATATGTATCTACAAGTACTACTAATTAACCAAGTCCTCGGCACAGTTTTAAATTTCCTGACTGGGTCATCTCTATGGAAGAAAGTATTGAATTTGAAAATTTTAGGGGCTGTGGAAAATAGGCATAACACACTCCCTTTTCAAAGACTTAAATCATAAGCACTTAAATTAATATTCATGGACATGTGTAAAAATAGTTAAAAAATCAAAGCTACATGTTTTAAATATAGTTATAATTAAATATATAGTTGCATAACATTATATATCATTAACACATATTCAGAGAGGACATGATAGTTTATTTAAAGTGGTAAAAACACAAAATTTAACATTTTAAAGTTTCAAATTTCAAAGATAAATATATTAAAATTCAATATAACAATATTCATTTTAAATAAAATTCTATGATCAATGCAGACATGATTGGGGGGCATGAATAGCATTCATTTCCTTTCAATCATGCAAGTCTAGAATCTAGATCTATCTATAGTAGTGTGATTAAAATTTATGAAGGTGTTATACATTTGAGTTTAGTGACAATAAATGGCCTTTACATCACTTCTAATGAACCTAACATGGTTTCACATTTTGGGTTAGTAAAGTGAGTACTATTCCCATTCATGAGAGTTGGTATAATTCATATTTCCATCTCAAGAGCATGACTAGTCATATCTAAAATTTGAGACTTGTTCACTCTCACCTCATCAAATAATTCAACATAATAAAATTATTTATCCAAGTTCTTCAACAATGGGCACATTGTCTCTAAAATACCATGTTAATATAGTCATGGGTATAGTGACACTTTTACCTTCTTGTCACTACTTAAGGGACTACTCTTTTCCCTAGAAACAAAATGAGAAGTACCATAAGCATCCTTTATCTACTTTTAATAACATGAATCTTATCTAAAAGTATCATAATGAAACATGCATATATGTGTAATCTTTCCTTTCTATTTAACTTTGAAATATAAAAATTTATACTATCATATTTGTATATATGGAACTGATATTACATGTGTTATTATAGATTTAGTTATAAAATAGCTGGCACAAAAAGCATAATTCCAAAACAAAAGACACACACTTAGGTTTCAGTTATTTCCTTTACTCTATCAATTTAAATACTATAATAAAAATGGGGTAAAATTTATACACCCAAATTTGGTATAACCTCATCCTTTACGTCATTTATTGAAAATTTATACACATACACTATTGATAATGAATGAGGCATCTATTGGTGAAATGTAGTTGAGTTTTTCTTTATCCTAATTTATAATTTTGTATATTGGTATTTTTTCTTGATATTTTTCCCTAGTATTAGTTTTTTCCCTTCTAGACAAATCCAAGGTAACTAGAAAATGGAAAATTGTGACCCTGTACACTTAGTGTGAACATGTCCAAGTTTAATTTTAAAAAATTATTTTAAGGCACATTTCATTTTATTCTTACTTTTATCTATTTGGTCTTATTTTTTTTCATGGTAATAACTCCTAAATTCAAAATTAACACATATATAAATACAAGGATCCTTTAAATCATTAACAAAAGTTATCCTCACTCTCAAAATCTATTCAAATATTTTGATGTTCTATTTATAGGTTTATTTTAGAAATATTTAAAGTTTAATCTTCATTTTCATACTTGTGTCAAGGTTAAAATGGGATAAATGGCATATATATTTTCATTTATCATTTCTCACACACATTTTAGTTGGAGAAATACATTTGAGTTTGATCCCTTTTTAGAGTATTGGAAATATAGTGTAGTACTTGGCCTTTCAATATGTATTGACCAAGGTTAGTCCAAATTAAGCCCTTTCACTTGATTTTACTCTATTTTATTCTAATTTGGTTTATGTGTAATAAAATAAGTTTGATAATTATAGGTGATTTTAAAACTATATCATATTTAAAGATGCATCCACAACCCTAACTAATGCATGTGCATGCATTGAAATAATCAATTATGTATCATAGTTGATAAGACAAGTCTAAAATAAATAGACTTAGGCACACCTTATCATCATCCACCTAGAGAGGACTTGTCTATAGATATTTTTTATTTTTGATTCTAACTTTTCATCTCTAAATTTCTATTCTATCTATCAGATTCTAATTGTAGTCTATCACAATCAACCTGTGGTCAACAAACTTGGGCACAATGTGTTCTTATTTATTGTCAGTGATCCTATCTATATTATGTTTATGATTCTATATCTGATATTGATCTCTCACATTCACCTCTTATTCTGATTCATATAATCAATAAATCAAAATAGTCAAGTTTTATCCATGTGTAAGCTAGCTATATCTCTCCATAATACTTTCCTAAAATAGTAACTCTCCATATTTAGAAATTTGAAAAAATCAAAATATTTAATTATTATACATCATTAACATTGTGATATTTATATTTTTACATCTATATACATATTAAAACTTCTTAATGCAATTTAGTATTTTATCAAAACTAAGGTAATACAATTTCCACCATCCTACTAACTTATAAAATGTTCTAGTCAAACATGCATTAGTATTTGAGGAACCAAAAGGATTTCCTTTTAATCAACTAGAAGATACTTTTATTCAAATAATTTTAAGTAGTGTACCCCCAAACATATGGCCATACTGATATCATTTTTATATAAATATGAAATTAATAAAATGGTTTAAGATATCCTTCAAGAAAGAGTCATTCATCTAAGCAGAAGCCCATACTCCTCCCAAGTTTTACTATTCCAAAAAAAATGAATCTTGGTGGCTCTCCATTAATTTTCATTAGCTAAAATATCTCACTATTAAAGATAAATTTACTATCATAGTGAGACATAAATTTCTTGATGAATGTCATGGTGCCTACTTCTTCTAAAAATGTGATCTATGAGATAAAAATTATGAGATCAATCTCCAAAATGAATATATTCAAAAAATAGCTTTACACATACATTATGGACACTATTAATTCCTTCTTGTGCCCTTAAATATTACCAATTCCCCTTACACCTTCTAATATTTGATAAATAAAATATTTTGACACATTTTTTGTAAATTCATATCAATCCCTTATTTATAAAAAATATGGGAAGAACATCTTGAACACCTTGATAGAACCTTAAACATTCTTAAAAAACACTAGTTCTATGTAAAAGGGTCTAAATTATCATTTGGTCATAAAGAGATGGATTACTTAGGCTATATTGTCTCAAAAACTAGTGTTTAGGTCAATCTAAAAAATATTCAGGCTAGCCTAAACATAAGACACTCAAATCCTTCATGGATGTTTTGGCCTCACAGGGTACTCATTTTTTATAAATTATGAAAAAATTACTAACTCATTAATTTCCATGATCAAAAGGACTCCTTTTTATGGTCTATCAAACTTAACCATCTTTTGGGGTACTCAAGCAGGCTATGTGTATTACACCTATTTTATACATGCCAAATTTCTTAAATAAATTTGTCATTTAAATTGACATGTGTAATCAATCTTGATGTTGTCCTCATGTAATAGGGATGTCCCATCATCTTTACTAGTAAATCCCCTAGTTGGTGTAATTTGTCATAGTAAACATATGAGAAGGAAATAATGGTTAACCTCTAGGTTGTCAATAAGTGGTTACCATACCTGGTGGGTTATAATTTTTGTAACAAAACTAATCATCAAATAGTAAAATACTTCTTGGAGAAATGAGTCTCTTCTTTGTTTCAAAAAATGGTTTCCAAATTAATGGGGTAAGATTATGATATCAATTTTAATAAGGGTAATGGAAATCTAGTTCTTGATGAATTATCCTACCAATATTAAGAATAGACACATTTTTTTCCTTATCCATACTTGTTTAATAATGGACACATTGAATCCAAAAATATTTTCAATACTATATTAACACACAAAAAATCATTCAAATTTTTATTATGGATTCAGCTTTTAAACCCAACTACAGTTGGGTCAACCTATCCTTATGATAAAAAGGCTATATTTTCTTGATTGTTGAATCTAATTTTAGAAACAAAATTTTTCACAAGTTACATGCCTCACCTTCTATAGGTCATTTTGGTTTTGTAAAAACTCGTTAACTCATTTTTCATAGTTTATTTTGGCCAAGAATGAAATAATATATCAATACATTTTGTGAGGAATGTGATGTATGTCAACGTTAGAAGGGAGAGATAGTTGTAGTTCCTAGCTTACTCTAACCCCTATCCACTCTGATACACATTTGGATAGACATCTCCATAGATCTTATATAAGGCTTACCAAAATTAAGTGGAAGGTTGGTTATTCTAGTCATGTTAGATTGTGTATATAAACATGTTATTCTTTTTTCCTTAGACCATCCTTACATTGATTCCAACATCACTTAAGCATTACTTAGTTAAACCTTACACCTTAATATAGTGACAACTTCTATTTTATCTAATCAAAACTCAGTTTTCACAAGTCACTTCTAGTAATAAATATTCAAGGACATAGGTACATATCTAAAAATGAGATTAGGTTACCACCCAAAAATAAATGGCTAAATTGAAATTGTTAATAAATGTATCAAATCATATATTCATTTTTTTCCTTTGATCAACAACATCAATGGGTTAAATGGTTACCACTTGCATAATGGTAGTACACCAACACTTATCAAAAACCACCATGATGATTCCTTACAAATTTGTATATGATTATAAACTACCATATATTCTCTCTTATATTCCTAGAAGATCTCATGTATAGGCAATGGTTTCTACCATCAACACCTAGGATAATATTCTTTACCTTGTCAAGTAAAATCTCAACATGGCGCAAAACCACATGAAGTATTAGTAAATTAGCATCTTGTTAAACACACCTTATAACTTGGAGATATTATTTTCCTCTAAATTAAACCTTATAAGTAGTTCTCTCTCAAACTAAAGGTTCATCACAAATTTTCTCTCAAATTTTATGGACCTTATAATGTTCTTTCATAGACTGGTCCTATTATATGCAAGCTTCAACATGCACCCTTTTTGCCTATCCATTTATTTTTTCATGTATTATTTTTGAAGAAATTTATTAGCCATAATTTCATATCTCAATCAAAAATTCTTGAGATCTGTGTATAATTCTCTCTCCTTATTGAACTTGATTTATGATATATAGGTTCTCTTATTAGCTTTTCAATCATAAAATCACCTAGGTTCTAGTTTAGTGGCATGGAATGTAGCCAAATGATGTAATTTGGGAACCCCTCCTTAAATTCCATAAATATTTTCTATATATAATAAAAAATGCATCAGATATATGAATCAATCCTAGCTCAGAGAAGATAGATCCTACTTACACTTCCAATTAGGGATACATTAGATAATTAGGGTCATGACCAATATGGATCCACTATAACTAATCAAGGGATATATCACCACAATAACATCACTAGGGATGGTTACAAAGCCTTTAATCAAGAAAAACTATGTAATAACCCTAATTAGGTCCTATGTTTCCATATTCATTAAACTAAAAACAAGTAAAGCAAAAGTCTAATCTAGTGCTCACCAAAGCTTGTAACACAAAGTGGGGGGTAGTAAACAAACAAAAGTAAAAATGCATAAGAGAATCCTAATTAAGATATGTATAGGTAAAACCCTAATATATCGAGAGAGAGAGAGAGAGAGAGAGAGAGAGAGAGAGAGAGAGAGAGAGAGAGAGAGAGAGAGAGAGAGAGAGAGAGAGAGAGAGAGAGAGAGAGAGAGAGTATTATTCAAAATACACTACTTATACTACTTCTATCTACTAAAGATAAGGACAAAGTTAGAGATACTTACCTAGAAGATGAACCCATCGAGACTCAATCTTTTCCTTAGTTAAACTTGATTTGCAAGAGGTTTTTGTGGTTTTTAAGTATCACTAAGAAATGACAAAGCATATTAAACTTCTCCACAAGACTATATTATTCTCTAAGTAGAAACCCTAAGCTAAGACTCCTCAAGTAGAATGGTGGAAGAGCAGATTGTAAAGAAGTGAAAATGAATAATAACTCTTATCTACTCTCTAAGAATGATGAAATGGATGTGTTTATAAATTTAAATCTAACTATAAACCCTTCTAAAATTTTTGGTTTACAAGGTTGACCTAGTTGACCTAGTATCATAATTGACAAAAAATCATTAGGTCATCGACTAGGTCAGCTAAGGGCCGACCTAAACCCTTAATAAGTTTTGTCAATAAGAATACAAGGTTGACATAGATGACATAGTCATGTAAACTATCAGAAAGGGGTGTAGGCTAGGTAAATGGATAATGAAGGTGAAAAAATACTAGAGGAGTGTGCAAAAGAGGAGTCCAAGATTAGAAGAATGGTTTTTAAGAGATAAGTGTGTAGACAACAAGTGGTAAAAGGGAAAATAATCCTATGAAGCACCAATAGTCTACCCACTCCTTTCTTGATGCACCCCTTAGGGCATGCAATCAGAGAGATTAAGACTTGATAGGTTACTATAGGCTATAAAGCATTAGTATTTGATAAAGATTAAAAATATTGTATTTATACGTATGCCCCACTCAAATCTCATCATGTGTTACTCAGGTGAAATAGGGGATGGTGCATCGATAAATAAATAGTAACACACAATATTGAGGCTAACAAAATTTCTAGTACTTTAAAGCATACAATAACTAAAGTTAAATTATGGAAAGGGAAATAACTAAAAAGTAAATGTAATGCATACCTTGACATACCTTTAGCGCTAGATGGTTGTCTATTATTTTTGTAGTTTTGATTGTAGAGAGTGTAGAGACTACTTTTGATAAACCCAATGATAAAAAAACTAAAGACAAAAAAATTAGGAAAGCCAAGATAACTGGTGCTATGTGGATAAGATGTACTTATAAATTTGGTAAGTTGGGGTGATAAGTGTTATGTTAATTTTAGAGTAAATTAGGTAATATAAAATCCAAGGCTACTAAAGATCAAAAAAATCAAATAAGTAAATTTTAGCCATGTAAAATGTGAAATTTTATAACTTAAATATGGCTAAGACACCTAATCCATAGGTCCTCTTGTTGGCTCACACAACCCTTCTAGGCTACTTATTTCATTGATTTCCAATCATCCATAGCTTCTTAGACTTAGCTTTTTGAGACCCTTAATAGCCCTATCAATCTTAGATCTATCCCCCTAGGTATCATCCCCTTAGGATAACAACACCCAAATAAGATAGAAGTTCTAAAATTCAAGGTATCATTTTTCTAGCACTGTTGTCCAAACTCATATTTGCCTCAAATGGTCAGATTTTCTTGAATCCTTATGTTTTTCCCTTTTGGCCTCACATGAATTCATTTAACCCATGATCATTACTTTCCATATAAAATTCAATTCAAAGTCTATTTATTGGGGTCAACACTCATTTACAAGAGAGACATAAGAATACAAGCAAGTACACTCGAGCGCTCTTCCTCATTCTTTGCACATAACCTTCCAACATTGTTTCAAGCCTACTCAAGTCATTACACTAGTCCTTAGATAGATAAAGCACATCCAATTTCATATTATATTTGCATTTATATTACACAAAGTACACCAAGCACTTCAATATGATAACTACATTAGCTTGATCCCTCTTCAAAGTATTGGTATGTAGGTAGTGTGCCCATACATAGGGTGTGAAGTACATCTAGCATATCATTTACACACTAACCCCTTCTCTCTATTTATCAATTTTGTATTCTAGTTCAATCAATAAGAGCTCTTAAGATTTTTGAAGATTAAAACATGCACATAATGATCTCTGTAAGGTCTCATACCCTAAAATTTTAGTGACAGGGTAACATAACATTCTAAATAGAACCTAGAAAGCTTTTAGCCTTATGATAATAGCACCAGAATAGGACTATAGTTACAAACCTAGAAAAAAAGTCTAGGGATCTATTTCTTACTATTTCTTAGTCCTGATCCTCTAGTATCAAACCTTGTCTTAGTCCAGATTAGCCAGAATAAGCTATGTTTTACTCTCTCTCATTTCCTATTATATTTATAAAAGTCAAAAGTACAATTTGTTTACACAAATTAGTTGTTTAATACTTTCATATTTATTTGCTAATTTACATTTCTCAACCCCTTCATTATTTAGTAATATAACTCCAACATTTTGAAAACAATAAAACATTTGGTGAACTCGACTTACTTTAAATTTTTGCATAAAAACCCTATAAATCCTAGGGCTAATTATTTCTAATTTTTTGAAATATTTTATTGATTTTTATTGAATTTAAAAATAAAAAAATTACAAATTAATTGAAACAGTTTCAATAAATTCACCCAAACCCTAGTTTGCACATACTAGGTCCTATTTGCATACAAACACTTTCAAATCACTAGGAAAAATATATTGCTAAATATAGGAATACTTTTTAATTTTTCCTAAATTTTTCAAATTAAATTCTAAAAATTCATAAAAAAAAATTTAGATTATTATACTAATTTTTTTTTAAAAATCTTTTCAAACCCTAGTTGCATCAAATACATTCTCAGTTATTTTAAAGTAGTTTTCACATCATTTTCTAAAAATTTAGTTGCATATCAAACTCAAAAAATTAGTTTCAACATTAATAAATTCATAGTATTTTGCAAATAATATTTTGCATACAAACATTTTTCATTTTATAGTACTTTGGTTGTATGCTTTTAGTAATTTATGTTTTGGACATGGTTGTCCTCTATGGGCTATGAGTTAACATCAATTTGGTTACATGACAATTAGGGATGTGAGATAATATGATTAATTTTGGTACTTTTATATCACTAGGATATTGTGTACAAGATTTCAATAGTTGCAATGTATTGTGACACTATTACATATGATGATGTGTATTTATTACATTACCTCTGGGAGGTAACTTATAGGGATTTATCTTACATATGAGAGGTAATAAACAATGTTCATCATACCTATCGGAGGTAATGCCTTGATACTCTAGGAGGTAATCAGGATACCTCACACCTTTGAGAGGTAATTAGGATGCCTCATACCTATGGGAGGTAATCAATATGCCTCTTACCATTTGGAGGTAATTGAGATGATTTTATTCCAACTAATCCGCTTGGGTGGCTTGTAAAGTCACATAGTGTTCATGATGTGATATGTATTCCACTAGTGTTTTATCAAAATCATTATTTCTATTTGATTGAGGTTATTTTTTATTTTAATTGAAACCATCACCATTTTTATTGTCTTTTTTTATTATAATCAATTGACCAATCATGGAAATGGCTTTTAAAATTTATAGTTTATATTTTTGGGTGTATCTTTTTTATTTGAAACCACTTGGTCTCATTTTTATTGTTTTTGATCTTACATGATCAGTTGAATTTTAAATTTATTTTGATGGTTTTTGTGTTAGTTTTGCATGTGTTCATAATGTGTATAAATATTATTCTATTGACATAGTATGGGGGAAGAGAAGTAGATTGGAATATAGCTAATGGATTGGTATGGGAACTGGTTGTGCTAGTTCATGATACCATCCTTTTCAACCTACTAGACATGGTTATTTATATATATGTCATCTTTGCTTGGATATATGATTCTTTTGGGAGGTATTATTAGTTTACATGATATATTAAAATGATTTCCTAGTTACTTTGCAAGTTGTATTTTTCTATTCTAATGATGTTGGATCTTGGGATCCAATATGTAGTTGTATGGTTCAACTTAGCTCAATATGGGTGCATATGATATTGTTTTGCATTGGATTATATGGTTTGACATAGGATTTTGATATTGCATGGGCACTACCTATTCGGTGTGATACTATAGTAGATAGGTGCATATACTCATGTTTTTCTTATGGCACTACAAATTGTGCATTAGCTTTGCCAATATTATTCTTTATGATTTAACATGGTTCAATATTATCTAGCTTTTCTCCAAACAATATGGTCATGGATATAGAGTTATCTCAATAGTATAATTTCACCATGAATTGACACTCATCATTTCATATTATCATAATGATTTATACATCAGATGGGTACTCAATTGGTTATGTTCATATAAGAGGATTTTAGGGTTTCAGTTGATAGATAACAAATTTGTATGATAGCATGACTTGCATCAAAATGATTGTTGTTCTCACTTGATCATTTTAGAGGTTATTCATGTTTTTGTGGGCACCTAATAGTCTTGTTCAGTGGGTACAAGGTGACAATATGACTTACATCAATGATTATGTGTGTTTAATTATTTTACTAGTGGAATTTTGAGGATTATTAATTCTATCATTATTTAAAGAAACTACAGGAGATGTATTTATGATTCTATTACAAATCATGGTTTTATCATTAAGGGTGATGCTTTTATAAGGGTGGAAGTATTTAATACCCTTATACAAAACCTAAATATTTACTTGAGATAAATTATTGTGTTGCCTTACGTGATGATTCTAGGTGATGTATAAAATTTAATTATGTTTCCTCTCTCTTATTGAAAAATTTAGTATATTTAGCTTGGTATCCAAAAGAAAATCTCATGTCTATATAAATAAATTTATATAAATTTATTATATAAAATAATTCATGGATTCTCTTCTTTACACCCTTTCTCTTTCCTCGTGTTTATGAACCAGTTTTGTCACCTCCATTGTTTTTATTTTTTTATTTATTTTTATTATTATTTTCTTTTTTTTATTTTTTTATTTTTTATTTTTTGTGTGTGTGTGTGTGTTCTAATAATATAATAATAATTATATATATATATATATATATATATATTCATGAGATGAGATGATGAATCAATAATGCTCAATGTAATTGAAAATTCTCCTAGATATATTGTAATAATGATAATGACTAACTTAAAAATAAAATAAGATAATAAAATAAATAAATAATAATATACATATACATGAGTATTATATATTAATAAATAGTATAAATGTAAGTAATTAATTGTCCACCCATTACCCCCACTTCGGTCCCATCAAAATTTAATATATTAAGGTAATGGTTAAATGGTGTAGAAGGGAAGGAAAATTTTAATAAATATTTCTTGGTTGTCTTTGAATGTGGAGGAGAAGTTAGGTCTTATCTCACCTAATACCATTTATTATTTCACCCATCAACTCTTTGTTCACTATATAAAAATTTATGCATAGAAATAAATCAATTGAATCAATATTGCTTGAACATTTAGAGAAGGGAAGAGATGTGTGAAGTAGAGAATGGAGGAGTATATTGAATTAAGTGGAAGTAGAGAGATTATTTGTTTTAGGAAAGTGAATCCTCTCCCTTAAATCCAATAATATTTTTCCAAATTAATAACCAGGGTAAACCATGGAGAAATCAAGTAGTTTTAGTGGTCTTGTTTGTAGATATTAATTGTGAGAGTTGTTTAATAGTTGTTTGAAGTCCAAATCTAGGATGAAGATTATAATTTATTTGTGTCTATTTATGATCTTACAAATTGTCTTTATAACCCTAGGTAAATAGTTACCTATAAACTACCAAATTTGATTTGCATTTGTCCTTCTATTGGGTTGGGTAAACATACTTATTCTGATAAAATTTCATGCAATATATATATATATATATATATATATATATATATATATTCCATTGATATTCAAGTTTTATTTGCTCAGTTTACATATCTAAACCTATATATACAAATTTTATATATATATATATATATATATATATATATATATTCATATATATTATATAAAAGAAAGTTTTTTGTGTGTGTGTGTGTGTGTGCATGTGCGCATGTGCGTGCACACGTGTGTCTACATACATACATATATGCATACAAACTATATATATTAAGGGAGGCAACAACGGCTAAGCCAACCCCAACTCCCTACCATAGAAGAGAAAGGGGAAGAGTTGGGACAGTTGGCCCACCCCATGCCCTTGTGCTTTTGGCCATGGCCAAGGATTAAGTCCCCAACTGCTAGCCAAGGGGGAGGATTTTTATTAAAAGATAAAATAAAATAAAAGATTTAAATAAAATAAAATAAACAATATATATATATATATATATATATATATATTACATAAAATAAAAATAATAATGTTTATATAAATATCTTCTATTTTATTTTATTTTATTTTAATTTATTTATTCATATATAATTATATATATATATATATATATATATTCCATTGATATTCAAGTTTTATTTGCTCAATTTACATATCTAGACCTATATATACAAATTACACACACACACACACACACACACACACACACACACACACACACACATATACATATATATATATATATATATATATATATATATACACATACATACATACATACATATATATATATACATATATATATATGCATGCATACATACATACATACATATACATATACATATATATATATATATATATATATATATATACATATACATACATACATACATGTGTGTGTGTGTGTGTGTACATACATACATAGAAGAGAAAGGGGAGGCAGCAACAACTAGGCCAACCCCAGCACCCTTCCATAGAAGAGAAAGGGGAAGGGCTAGGCCAGTCGACCCACCCCAAACTCTTGTGCTTTTAGCCATGGTTAAGGATTAAATCCCCAACTGATAGCCAAGGGGAAGGATTTTTATTAAAAAATAAAATAAAATAAATAAAACAAAATAAAAGTGTTAAATAAAATAAAATAAAATAAAAATAATAATGTTTATATATAAATTTCTTTCGTTGTATTTTATTTTTATTTATTTATTCATATATCATTATGTATATACATAAATATATATATGTGAAGAGATATATTTGACTTGAATATAAATAAATAAATATATACATATATGTATACATTCAAAATTATATATTTGGATATGATTATAGATATATGAATATATATTTTTATAATTATACTCTTATAATATTATCATAAAAGAATTTTGTATGGGTTATATATGTGTGTGTGTGTGTAAATTAGTTTAAAATTGTATGTATTCATACAAGTGCATATATACATATATGTCTATTAGAATCTTAATGTGTATATACACTAAATTTCCATGAGAATATAAAATTGGGTTTTTTTATACCACTTAAAGATGGATTAGCCATTATATGGGGTATAAGTGTATATTCATGGTATTGGGACTTTTAATTGTAGAAAACAATTCTTTATAAACGATAGTAAAAATAAACTTGTACCTATTGTGATTGATAATTGTCTAATTATATTCTTCATTATTAATGAAGAGAAATATAATCACATATAGTTTCCTATTGGATATTTATATCCATTTTGAATCACACTTCTATAATGCTACTTAGTCAAAAAAAATCATTATGATGTATGAATTTATAGTCTTCCATGTAATGTTGCCTAATGTTGATAATATCTAGGGGAGTAAGGCATTCAATTAGATGGGTGTTGGTTAGTAAAAAAATTGTATTATTTTTTCATTATCAAAATATTAGTGAATGTATAAATTTGATGTATGCTGGGATGCTTGAAAACTTACAGGCTTAGTTTATTTTATCCGTTGGCATATAAATTCTTTTGTTCTCAATGTGTCATAATCTTAGAGTCTTCACAAGGATTTTTGTTTTGATAAATTATTTTTTAAACTTTCTTATTACCTTTGGAAAATAAAAAATATTTAAGAGGGAGGAGACATTTACTCAATGTAACACTGATCCCTTGTTATCTTTATCACAATGTAGGATGAGGAGTTCAGGGCAGTTAGATTGCAAGGATATTTTGTAGTGTTGTTTTAAGTAGTTGTTTTTGAAAATAATTTGTTGTACTATATTCCTTTTTATGAAAATACTTGTGAGAATATAATTGTAATCTGTTTATGAAAAGGATGTAGGCCTAATTGAAAATTATTGATATACATTTTATTATTGTTGATTTAGTATATAGTTGTGTACATTGTAAAAATATTTATGAACTTGTAATATTCTCATTTTTAGTGCTTATCGTCTTTCAAAAGATGAATCCTTTTTTGTTTACTTTCCTTTTTTGAGTTGATTCATCTATTCAATCCTTTAAATAGAGATACACTTTTGGAGTTATTTAAACTAGGATTTAGTGTAGAGACTAAACTCTTCATAAGGATTGTCAAATAAAAACTAAAACTAAATCAAGTTGTTTGTCTCCAAATATATATATATATATAAATATAAATATTAATTTTTATATGAATAATAAAAATAAAAATGTGTAAAGTTATGTAATTTTATCTAGACTTGTTATAGTGAATGAAGATAGGAATTATAATTCAATGTAAGGAATTAACCTTGCAAAGGAAATATTAGGAAAATCCTCCTAGAAATTATATGGAATGAGAATAATTTTTATGGGTAATTAAATTAGTTCAAATTAATTCAACTTTAGAGTTATGCCCTTGCGTGCCTTTTTATATTTGGAGAAATTAGTCTGATTGCATACCGATAAAGGGGAGTGTTTAAGTTAATGGTATTAATCTACCTCAGATCTACCATCTGGGAATTTTATCAGGCTCAAAAATTCAAAATTAGTAAAGTATTTAAGTAATTTTCATTTTTTCTAAATTTTATTATTCCATCTTGAAATCCACTCTTTAAAAATATCAAAATTTCACTTAAACCAAAAATAAAGTTTGGTACCAATTATTTATGGACATCCAAATTGATATGTGCTACCAAAATAATTTAATCCCTTTTAGAGCCTTATTTTCCATCTTATATTATAGGTTTTTGCACATAAAAATTTTGTTGTTTCTAATTTGGACAATAGAGTCACTCTAGAAACCTTATCAAATAAATTGTTTAGTGTGGTATTCCCAAAAATTGATAGTTATAACTTATTCATTTGAGTTTCATATTCTCCTATGATCCTTCATATTCAAATTATTACATCATTTTATATTTTTATCAAGTCTTCCTTGTACCCTATTTGTCACTATTTTTCTAGGAATGACAAAATTATTATCAAGTGATGTTTTGAATGGTAATATTTTTATTTTCATTCATATTTGATCTGAAACAACTCTTCTATTGTGATATATTCAATACACATAATTGATCCATTAATTTATATAAGTATAAATATTTGTTTTCATATTTAATTCTAGCATCATTGGTAGCCTTTTTAGTTATATTGAACCTTTTTATCCTTAAGAGTATTTTTGTCCATTTAACTATAGATTTGGCTCAGTCTATTCCTGTGTTCATATTTATTTATTTTTATATTATTTTTGTGAATGTTACTAGTGATAATATACATTCCTCCCATAATTATGAAGTTTCACCTCTAAATGTTACTATCGGCTTGGTTTTAGGGTCATGGTAGATTTGTAAAGAGGGCTAAAACCTATATAGTCTTAAGTGATTGCACATGCTTTCACATAGTTTAGGTTTCACACTATGTCAAATGTATCTTATGTGTTTCATATTTTATCTAGGGTCTTACTTCCTCCTTGATGTGACCCTATATTTAGAATGGGTATCTACAAATGACTAATACTTGAATCACTAATAACTCAACAAGTTCTCACTTGAGTTTAGACTCTTATACATTTTAGATTGCATGGTAGAGTGAAGCATAGTTGGTTGGGTCTTGAATTATAAGTGATGTTGAGTAATTTTACCTTATTGAGTTTTGAATTCTATATTTGTGTAACTTAATCTATACATAATAGTGGTAGTGTGCTTTCTATAGTATTTAAAAATAATTATTTGATTTTTTGGGTGTTTGAGATGAAATTTTTGGGTATGACATCATTATGTGTTAGCTAACATCCCTAAATTGTATAGAGAGTAAGTGCACAAAATTGGGGGACAAAAAAGGGCCTACTAATGGACATGATTTTTATGAAATTTCATAAATTTGAACTTTTATAGATAATTTGAGATGGCTACACTCAAAATTTAAAGATGGTATAAAAACATGAATTGCATCATTTTGAGTCTAGTTTCCAAAAAACTTTTTTTTTTGAAAAATGGTTGAGTATAATTAGGTCAAACATCTAAAATTTAAATATGGCCTATTTTTTTAAAGAAAACATAGTAAATAGATGGCCATGTGGCCCACCATTTTTTTAGCATCGTTAAATATTGTTTGAAACCCTTTGGTGAATATTTAGATAAGATCTTCTAGTGTGTTAAGATTTTTTTTAAATATTTTTTCAATGAATATTTTTTTATTAATTTTTAAATTAAGTAGATCATGAAAAATGACAAAAAAATGGATAGCCAGCCATGTGGCCCCCCTAACTACCTCAAAAAAATGAAAATTGATTTTTTTGAATGTGTGTAGAATTAAGCCTAAATTTTCACCATATAATTTTTTTTCACTTGGATCAGTAAAATAAACTTACATGAACATTAATAGGCATGTATATGTGTGGCAGTAGTGGCCTAAAAAAGGTGTAGCTAGAAATAAATATAGTTTGAACCTTGACAATAGCCCAAAAATTATAAAAATCATATATTTGGAAAGAGGACAACATGATTGTCATGAAGGTAATAATTTTTTGAAGTTGAAATTTTTTGTTTTCTATCAAAACTCTTAGTCTCAACTATAGATGCACAGTCACAAGCCTTTGGCTCATAAATCCAATCCATTTCTAAACCTAAAGGCTTAGTTTTGAATTCAAATTAAAATAGTGTGTATAAATTATATAATATATGCATTATATAATGTAATATATAAAACATATGTGTTTTTTAACACATACAAATTATTTTTTAATGAAACCAAAAAGCCAAATTTAATCTTTGGGTACACATTTTTATTATATTTTGATATTTATGTCTTTGGCTACGCATTTTGTTTTGTATAAGATATGGTTTTAAAATCAATAAACTTGAAATGGTCACATGTATCCTTGATTTTATGCCTATAATGATGAATGTATAGCTTATAAAATATCTAAATGCACTAAGGACCTTGTTTGAAACCATTAATGGATGGCTATGCTTTAGACATATAGGGTGGCATAGACCTAACATTCACTAAATATGACATATGTATAAGTTACCCCAGATCAAATGATATTGAGAGTTTTTAGGATACATTAAATGCGACAATGTCCCCTAGATCTAAGACCTACTTCCCATCAAGAATGATGTTGAGCAAAAGGACCCACTAATTGTTCATGTGGAGGATGTTACTCACCTCATATAGATGGTTGATTAGAATTGAATACTAGTGTGTACCCCCACACCAAAGGTTTCAAGATTATATATTTTGTATATCTTTAATCATCTTGTTCATATTTCATTTTAATGAGCTTAAACCTTATGATTTGGACTGCAAGAAAGTAGTATGTTAGAAATATTGCTCTAGCTTGGGATTTGAGGTTGAGGATTCCATTATTGAAAGTGTTCTCTTCTACGTGTAGGACTTAATATGAATGTGCTTTGGGATCTAGAGGTAATTCAATGTAGAGGGATATAAATAATTTTAATACAAACATATAAAATTGATAATGGTACTTTCTCAATTTAGATGGGACCTTAAAAGGCTCTACATGACATTTTCCATACAATAATGACAAGTCAGAGGCTCACATCATGTGAATTATCTACTAGACATGAGTTGATGGGATCGATGTCAATCTTTAAACATTTTTGGATTATATGTATCTATGATATTTGTGAATAGGCCTTAATTAGATTGGTTGGAGGTGATGGGACCTATCTAGGTATCAAAGATCACGAATTTCACTCATGTGAGCTAATAAATGTAGAGAGTGCATTGTGCAAATGCCTAGATTTGGCCCTCATGGCATCTGAGATGTATTCATATTTTCCAAGTGATTCTAATTACTGATGGTATCATTGATTACTTTTTATGACTTGACATAGTAGGGCTAGGCCCAACCTATCAGTCTTATCTATTCAAATCAACCACTTGGTGTATAAAAGTAGACATGGCAATCTCTGATTAGATTAGGACTCTCAGGGTGCTAACATCTCTAATCCTATTAGAATATAGAATGTATGTATATATAACAAATCTAACACTTCTCTAGGTGTACTAGACCTACATGTGGAAATATTTGATTGGATTGGGAATCCTAAGGCTCTAACAAATCTAATGCTTCTAGGGCTTGATAATTAGATCTCTAACAAATATGTGTGTATATGAGATACACATGGTGACATCTAATTAGATCGAGCCTCACAGGGCTCTGATAGCTCTTTAATTCTTATAGTACCTGGCACCTCTAATAGTGCTGAGACTTTTGAATGAATGAGGTACATGTGGTTATATGTAATTGGATTTAACCTCTTAAGGCATTGTTAACTTTGAAATTATTGGACCTAATGTATCTCTGATAGCTTTAACACTTTTGGGTGTATGAGGTACACACATGTCACAATAAGGTTAAATTATATGGGTAATTAGGGTCAAAATAAGCCATGTATGAACTTATTTTAAATTGTATACATGATATGATTTAGAGTGAAATTAACCCTAGAATGTCATCATATATATATATATATATATATATATATATATATATATATATATATATATATATATATATATATACATATATATATATATATATATACATATATATATATATATATATATATATATATGTAATGAACCAAAGCATTGATTCATTCAATCAAGGAGGCATGGGAGTCTAATTTGAACCCCTTCTTGATGTAACTATAAGATCATGATATATTATTTGGAACAAATTTAAGTATGATTCTATCATGAATTGAACCAAATAGTCAATTGGTGCAATTATAGACATGATTTGGGAAAAAATGAGCCCCTAAACCAAATTTATGGCCCAATCAATTATATAATCTATGCAAAATATATGGCTTAATTAGCCCTAATTTAATTAAAAATGAAAATATGAACACAAATGTGGTAAATTTAAACCCATTGAACCTAAATTGGAATCTATGATGTGATTAAAGGGGATAAATTAGCTCATGTTTCATGGCATGTTGACTATAAACCCTAATTTTATCACTTGAACATGTACAATTCCCATAAACCCTAATTTCATGACATGTACACATGTATAAACCTATCACACTAAGCCCATAACCCTAAATCCTAATTTTATGACAAACACAACCCTTAAGTTCTCTGAATTTATCACAAATGCATAAATTCATGAATGTGATTAGTGCAAATTTGTCAACCCATTGAACCTAGTTTTGCAAGGAGCTATGCTGGGATTTGGGGTAAAATTAAATCATTTCACCTTACATATTGAGCCTTATTACATCATATGATAATATTATTACTTCATAGTCTTATCAAGAGTCTTATTGCATCATATTAGAGATTTATGCATCATATTAGGGATGTATGCATCATATTGAGCCTTATTATATCATATTGAGACTTATTACATCATATGATAGCCTTATTACATCATATGATAGACTTATTGCATAATATTAGGGATTTATTACATCATATGATAGTCTTATTAAATTATATGATAGTTTTATTGCATTATATGATAGTCTTATTGCATCTTATTCAATGTTATTGCATCCTATTAGGGATTTATTAAGTCTTATTACATCATATTAGGAATTTATGTATTGAATATGATAATTGTATTGCTTGTTTTTATAGGATATGTCTATACTTCAAGTAATTCCATTACTATAATGTGTACACATTCTTTGAATTATAAACAAGACTTACTTTTCAATGTCTATTTTTGTCTGAAATAAAGATTGTTGTCCCCACAGACATTCCTTATGTGCACTTTGCATATTATCTGCATACATTTTAAATAATTTTTTAGATCTCACATTTGGAGGTAATTTCTTGGGTGATTTTTTCAAAATGAGCTCTAGTTCGTGTTCAAGGAAGAAGAAGTTTAAGAACAAAACATTCAATAAATTAGAAGACTTGAAAGAAAAACAAGGTACAAATACAAGCATTGTATTCCAAAAAAGGTACAAACACTAACCCTAATGATCCAAATGTTTTAGATAATGATAAAATTGATAATAATGAATTTAATAATGATGAAACTGACAATAATGAATTGAATTATGATGAGATTAACAATAATGAATTGAATTATGATGAAATTGATAATAATGAATTAGATAATGTTGGAAGTCACATTTAAAGTTTAATTTTTTTTATTTTATTGATCATGAGCCTATGCATGATACTCTACCCACCAATAATTAATAAAATTTAATGGAAATAGATAATGATGAAATTAACAATGAAGAAAATTTCATGGAAATATATAATGAAGAAACAAACAATGAAGAAAATTTCATAGAAATATATAATGATTTTGAAATACCCTCTCAATGGATTCCACCATTAACAACACCTCCAATAATTATGCATAGAAAAGACAAGTTCTTAATTGAAGTTGATTAAAATATTTTAAAAATAATGCATTAAAAAATGTCTGATTTCTATTAAAGAAGACTTGCTTGAGAAATTTGGGATAGTTTATTTCATAGATTGGATTATGATAGTCAACGATGTCAATTATTTGTTTTGTTGATGAAATTGGTTAATATGAGACCTACAATGTACACATTAGGACTAAGAATATATAACATGGATGATGAAAATGATGAAATTATTGAAAATCTACATGTTTCATGTCATAATAGGCTTGAGATCATGCAACAATGATTGTAATGTTACCAGGTGTAAAATGATAACTTGTGCATTAAGTGCTAAAATAGGAAAAAAATGATTGATTTCAAAAACAAACCAAACACTTGATATAAATAAAAAATATTAATGAAATCAAGTGCAAGATGTGAAAGAATTAATGCACCCAATACCAAAGATCTTTGGGCATTATCTAGTAGACTTCCATGAAAATACAAGGCTATAACTGATTCTTTGAAAGATTTACTTTCACAATTTTAGAAAGATAATACAAGAGTTTCACCCAATGCAAGAGATGTAGTGAAAAGAAGAGTTGGTTCTTGTAATTGTGAACAACATCTGAAACATTTCTTAGATATGACTCAAACACAATTGTATTCTAAGTTTTTAGAAAAACATCCACAAATTACTATTATTCAAATATTTTTTAAGATGGCCAAACCTTTTTATGTAAAAATAAATCAGACATGCACCACTTATTATTGTATACAACATGTTGAATTTTCAATGCACTATGATGTTTTTCACCATATTCATTGTACTTTGAATACTAAAAACATTTTTTAGGAGTATGGTGTAGAAGTTATACTAAAATTAGCTAGGGAATTTATTCCAAATATTTTTTGTGAAAGACTACATGGACAGTTCTTTCATAAGAAAGCATGTTTGGATGGAAATTATAGCATTTGCGGTGGATTGCCAAAATTAAAAAAATGTATCCACGAGGAGTGTAAAAGTGCAATTTGATAGGAATTAATTTTTTTGAGCAAATACAAATCTATGACTTATCAACTAAAATATGGCAAAGAATCTAAAAGGTATGATCTTGTTAAGAAAGAGATGCCTATTTCAGAATTTATGGTTGAATTCATGGAGAAATTTTTTATGAGAATGCAAGGCACATACATAAGGCTAAATGGTTGGATGAACATTTCAAGATAAGCAAGGACATATTCCCACTTGATTTTATTATTTTATTAGTTGAATTTTCTAAAAATTACACATTCAAACCACAAAAGGAAGTTCAATAATAGTATTACAACTCAACATAAGTTGCCATATTTGTGCATATAACATTCATGCATGTACCTAATAGTACATAGGAAGATAAAAAAATATTAAGGGAGTACCATTTATATATCAATGATGACTGACCACATTGTATAGATTATGTACAAGGTTGTTTTGAGAACTTATATGGATATTTGACTTTGAAGAACATTAATTTCAACCAACATTAATTTGGTTAGATAATTACACATCACAATTCAAAAATGCATGGATGTTTTATTAGTTGAGAAGAATTCAAGTTACCACTAGTGTATAACATATTTAGAGTTTCACTAAGGTTGGCCATGGAAAAGGGGAACATGATGGTGTTAGAGCATGTATAAAAAGAGCCATTGCAAAAGAGGAGTTCAAATTTGACTATGTTGTTAATTTGACTAATGCCAAAACTGTGGTTGAATGGTGTAATGAGAATATATGTCATGGTGCTCAACTAAATTATACTATTCATTGAATGTTTTGGTTAATAGAGGAAAAGAACTTGGAAAACTATGAGGATTGTATGACCCTAACAAGCTCAAGTGAGCTCCACTCATTTTCTAGCTCAAATGTAGGTTCTTGGACTATTCATAAGTGACACTTGACATGTTTTTGTTTTACATGCATGAAATTTGTTTGGAATGAGTGTGAGTTGTAAGAGTGGGTGGATGACTAGAGTTATAGACCACTAATTCTAATCAACACATATCAGGTTCCACTAGCATTATACTAAATATATGACATTATCATATGAATTTGACCATATATCTGATCTAGTGCATCCAGGTAGAAGACTAATCTTTATGTGTTATTTATTCTCATTATCTATCTTCATAGTGTCATTTAAAATTATTTTTTGTGATGCATTCCATGCTTTTATAGTTATTACAAATGAGAATAATGAAGAGGGAACAAATTACTACTTATGTTAGTTTGTACATGGAAATAAAAAGTTGATTTCCCTAGTCATATATGGAGAAAATATTGACTATCCCATTAGGTTTGTGATAGTCACTGGAACTTAGATTCAATGATATCCTATAAAAAATTCAAATCAATGGTTTTTTGAATACTTTGAATGCATATGAAGATACTAAACTTTTAAAATTTAGCTATTTTAATGAATATTCAATTGAAAAAATATCATGGGAGACCAAGAAATAGGAATATATGGAAAGTTTGTGAGTCAGAACATGAATTTATTCTTGATAGTATCCATATTAGATTAGATCCTAGTGGTTTGTTGGATTGAAATGCATAGGTATGTTGGCTTGTAAAATATATATGTAATCAATTTTACCAAATGTTTTTGATTTTACAAGTAGTACATGCATAACTTTCTTTTTTAATTACTTAATAACAATTTTTTTTTTAGGTTAGTAGTGAGAAATAAAATTCCACCTTCACATGGTTGGCACCATTAGTAAAGAATTTCATATTCTTAAAGCTAAGAGAAGCTTACTAAAAGTATTTGGTGTTTTTGTACTCCTGAATAATTGCTCATGACAAGTCTCTTTCTCCTTGTATCCTTCCAAACACATAAATATCCTTGTTTAGAATGATATACATGGCTTCTATCTAAACTAAATGCATTAAAATTGCCTCAAATGACATTACATACCAATGTTACACATAAAACGAATGCACTTTTCATTCATTTACATGTTTTCATTAGTATGGTATTCTTGAATAATAGTGAAATTGCACTTGTGGGTGGAATTGAATGTCATGGTTATTAGAGAATGTGTAATTTCCCTATATATATGTGATTTAAGTGATGGATTTACACCTGTGGGTTCCAGAGGCAAAAATGCTAATTGGAGGTCAACAAGTTATCTCTTCACTACCAAAAAATTGCATTTTAGGACCCATTACTATAACTTCTACCATGGATTAATCTCAGACATGATATAAACTAGATTTAGGTTGAAATTAGAGGGATTTCACATGCATAGGAGGGATCTTATTGTTCATCCATATGACTTATAATTTTTTTTTATGCATGCCTGAAGTTAGGCTAAAAATCAACATATTTCTTGTATTGGGAAGGGCATTTTTGAGCTCAAAGTGGGTGGTGGGTTTGTCAATCAGTCAAGATGGGAGGCCAAAAACATGGTCCTAAACATTATCTACCCCTATGAACATGTTGTCAATAATAGTTTTTATCCAACAAGCACCAAAAATGGAGTTCTTAGAATGTAGCTTCAACTTTGACAACATTTATTATCAGTGTTTTCATGCTCTTGAATAGTAGTGAAAATGTGCTTTCAAGTGGAATTAGATGTCATGATCATTGGAGAACATGTAATTTTCCTATATAGATGTGATATAAGTGATGTATTTGCACCTATGGATCCCAGAGGCAAAAATGCTAGTTGGAAGTCAATAAGTCATCTCTTCACTACCAAAAAGTTGCATTTTAGGACTTATTATTACAACTTCTACCATGGATTGATCATAGAGGTGATAAAAAATATATCTAGGATGAAATTAGAGGAATTTAACATGCATAGGATGGATATTATGGTTCATACATATAACTTATAGTTTTATTTTTATGCAAGCCTAAAGTTAAACTAAAAATCAACATATTTCTTGTATTGAGAAGGGCATTCTTGAGCTCAAAATGGGTGGTGGGTTTGTTGACCAAGATAGATGAAAGGAAAAAAACCTAGTATTGGACATTATCCACCCCTTATAAAGTGTTGATAGCATTGATTTTTAGCCAACAAACATCAGAAATGGATTTCTCAGACTGTAGCTTAACTTTTATAGCATTTATTGTTAGTGTTTTCATGCTCTTGAATAGTAGTGAAAATGCATTTACATGTAGAATTATATGTTATAGTCATTGGAGAACATGTAATTTTCCTATATATATGTTATTAAAGTGATGGATTTACACTTTTAGGTCCTAGAGGTAAAAATGCTAGTTGAAGGTCAATAAGTTATCTCTTCATTGTCAAAAAGTTACATTTTAGGACCCACTACTGCAACTTCTACCATGGATTTATATTAGATGTGATATAAAATAGATATAGGGTGAAAATATAGGGATTTAAAATGCATATGAGTTATCTTATATTTCATCCATATGACTTACATTTTTATTTTTATACATGACTGAAGTTAAGCTAAAAATCAACATCTTTCTTGTATTGGGAAGGGCATTCTTGAGCCTAAAATGGGTGGTGGGTTTATCGACTAGGATAGATGGGAGGCCAATAATATAGTAACATATATTATATGACCATATATACATGTTTATAGTGCCAATTTTTATCCAAAAATCATCAACAATGGAGTTCTCAAAATGTAGCTTCAACTTTGATAACATTTATTGTTAGTGTTTCTATGCTCCTAAACAATAGTGAAAATACACTTGCAGGTGAAATTAGATGTCATGATAATTGGAGAAAATTTAATTTGCCTATATATATTTATTAAAAGTGATAAAT
Source organism: Torreya grandis (assembly GCA_037957365.1). Lineage (NCBI taxonomy): Eukaryota > Viridiplantae > Streptophyta > Pinopsida > Cupressales > Taxaceae > Torreya > Torreya grandis. The sequence goes on along the minus strand of JARHVA010001175.1, from coordinate 3,279,932 downwards.
TTTAACCTATGGGTCCTAAAGGGAAAAACAATAGTTGGAGGTCAACAAGTTGTCTCTTCATTGACAAAAAGTTACATTTTTGGACCTGTTACTGTAACTTCTACCAAGGATTGATCTCATATGTGATATATAATATATATAGGGTGACATTATAGGTATTTCACATGAATAATAGGGATATTAATATTCATCCATACAACTTATATTTTTTATTTTATGCATGCCTGAAGTTAGGGTAAAAATAAACATCTTTCTTGTATTGGGAAGGGCATTCTTGAGCCCAAAATGGGTGGTGGGATTGTCAATTGGGACAGATGGGAGGACAAAAACCTAGTATTATAAATCATCCACCCTTATGAATGTATTGGTAGTTCCATTTTTAACCAATAAGAACTCGAAATGGAGTACTCAAATTGAAGCTTCAACTTTGACAACATTTATTATCAATGTTTTTGTGCTCCTAAATAGTATTGCCTATATATATTTATTAAAAGTGATAAATTTAATTATAGAATGTGTAATTTGAATATATATATGTACTAAAAGTGATGGATTTTCACCTATGGATTTCATAGGTAAAAACATTTGTTGGAGGTTAACAAGTCTCTTCACTACCAAAAAGCTACATTTTAGGACCCATTACTACAACTTCTACCATAGATTCCTCTCAGAGATGATATAGATTAGATATAGGGTGTAATTATATGGATTTCACATGACTAATAAGGATATTATGGTTCATCCATATGACCTGTATATTTTTTTTATGCATGCCTGAAGTTAGATTAAAAATCAACATCTTTCTTATATTGAGAAGGACATTCTTAAGCCCAGAATGGGTGGTGGGTTTGTTGACCAAGCTAGATGGGAGGAAAATAACATAGTTATGTAGATTATCCATAAATTTTAGCTTCAACTTTGACAACATTTGTTGTCAGTGTTTCTATGCTTCTGAACAATAGTGAAAATGTACTTGCAGGTGGAATTGGATGTCATAATCATTGGAGAACATGTAATTTACCTATATATACATGATAAAATTTATATATTTTCACATGTAGATCGTAAAGGTAAAAATTCTAGTTCGAGGTCATTAAGAAGCCTAAAAGGCCTAATAGTCCAAGTGAACCATATACATGTGGCTAGAAGCTAGTGGCATTGAAATTGGGTTTCAAAACCTTTGAATGGTTTGTTTTAAGATTTTTAAAGTGTTCCAAGGGTAAAAAATATATCATCATGATACTAATCATTTAAGGATCCTATTAGGCCTTCTAGGCCTAATTAGGCTAAATTACATGCCTATAGGTAATGGAAGGATCTTGACACTAACAAGGGATACGTTTATGGTTCAAGAGAGATGAGAAATTTTGGAGGTTTAAAAAATATACAAATAGAATTAGATGGCCATTTAGGCCTAATTAGGCCTAAATGGCCACCTAAAGGTGGTCAAAGTGGCTTCAAAGCTTGACCAAGGGGTATCATGGACCAAATGGAGCTAAGTGTTTAAAACTATTGATGCAAGAACATCATTTGTATAAACTAGTATGGCATCCATGTGAGAGTTTTAAAGTGTTAATATAGTCATTAGTATTTTTTAGTCATTTAGAGTCTTATTACATGTTATAAATGTCCTACTTATCTCATATGCTTAAGATAAGTGTCTGTTATTTGATTTACTAAACTGATCTAGGTCTTAGAGAGAGTTTTGGAGCCAAAAATGGATACTCTTTTCTTAGATAAATGAACCAAAATGATAAGCACGAGCATAAATATGAAAGTAAATTATTAAATAATAAACATCAAGCAATAATATTTTTATCATACCTACATGGGGTGTAAATGTGTATGTTTTCTATTGTATGATAGTCCATGTGTGTGAAAGACTGTAATTAAACAAGATTAGTAAGAATTATTAATAATTTTTTGATTGTAAGTAGCGTATGGTGCTTGAATAAATAATTTATTGAAATTTAATTAAACTCCAAAAATCAAAATATAGTGAAATCAATAATTTGAAAGTCCTTTTTTGTTAGCATAGACCAATTTTGGTTGAAAATCACTATTTGTAGAGCTTGTTTGTATGACGAAACTTATGTATGGTTTGAAAATAAGGATTTTATGAGTTAAAAAATAAGTTATGATACCTATAAAACTATTATATTTTAAATAACCTATTTTATCTTTATGAAACATGGTTAATTAGCTCTTATGTCCTTAAAGTGAAGGAAAACCCTAGTTACAGGGTCTTGATTGAAAAATGGTCATAAATCCATTTTAAACACATAGAATTTGATAAAAAATATATGGAGACATATTTAATAAGGTTATTAAACCATTCCAAGTTTTTTTGAGTCAAAATAAGGTGTAAAAATGATGTATTGAGTAGTTATCCACATTGATACTCAGAATTCTAAGTTCCTTTAGACAATGAATAGGAAAATTGACCTATCTTGCTCAGTTTCAATCCAAAAGGCACCAATTAAAAGTTTATTCTCATATAAAAAAATAATTTCAACTTAAAAGAAGTGTTGATTTAGGCAAATAATTTATCATCAAAGTTTTGACCTACTAGTAGAACAATTAGGTCTCTTGACAAAAATAGGGATGAGTCATTATTTGATAACAAGGAACTTTAAACCAATAATAAATTGGTTTATATATAATATAAAACCTATGATACATGTGAAATACCTATTTAAAACTCATAAAATTGGTTTTTAGCCTAAATACAACACTAAAAGGTCTTTTATTTCCATTCAATCAAGAAGGTCTTGAAAGGGAAAAGAGAGTGAATAAGTCCTACAGGGATTAAATTAAGAGTTTGAAGTTTGAAGATAGTGAAGTGATAAATTCAAGTGTATCAACTATTAGTAGCCCTTAATACCAATTAAAGACTTTGTGCTCTCTCCCAAGGTCTATTTTCCTACTCTCTCAATTGCAAAGATGGAGTTTGGGGATGTTTCAAATTGAATGGAGATAGGATGGGGTTTATCCCATGGAATAAAGAAGTCCTAGGCACTTTCAAAGATACTTTAAGGCTCAAATAGTAGATTAAAGAGCTTATTGATTGTCTTATAGATGATGTTAGCTTGCCTTGACTGATATGATCTTCTTCACTAGTGTAAAACCCTTCCCATTGGAAGGAGAGACTTCATAAGGTATTAAGAGGTTTCCTCTTTTTAGTGTATTGACTCTTAATAATCTATTTACTATCTCACAAAGGCTATTGAACCATTCTGCTTAGATGAATTGATGCAAAAAAATCATAACAACTAAACCCTTTTCAAATTATTCTACTTGTTTATCATGGCCTAAAAATTCTCTCTTTGGTTATAGAATGAAAAAGATGGTTACAATATCTTATTTTAACTCTAATTCCATCACCCTTCAAAACACTCTATGACAATCCATTTCTGTAACTTAATCACCTATTTCCTTATTCCTCACAAGATTAGTTCTTTACTTGTTATAGGATCCTATATGATACACTAGCCTATTTGGTATTTAGGGTATGGAATGTCAATATAATAATTCAAAATGATACCATTTTCCTCTAAACCTCTATTACACTCTGTTTCAAACAATCTTTACAATTTCATCTACCAATTCTCTTCCTTTCTTCTAGAAGTCTCTTTTTTGGTTCACTCTCCTAGTAACCCTATTACACTACAAAGTTCCTTATCTTGGGTTATATAAAGACATTAAAGATAATATAAAATCATATTTGATAACCCATTATGGTATTCCTACTTCAATGACTCAATCTTGGACCAACTCTCCCTTTAAACCCCTATTCTCACACTCTTAGAATCTCATTAGGCCTCCATTAGTCTTATGACAAATCTCAATATTGAAACCTATAATTGTAATATCTATACCATTATAAATATTATTTATTCTTGTATACCTTATAAAAACACATCAGATCACAACTTTCCAAAAACTTTCAATGGTTATGTTTCAAGATATGCACACTTCTAGGTCAAAACCCTAGGTTTAATTTTACCACTCTGTGTATAGCCTAAGAGGGTTTAAAATTATTTATTTGAGTTTTTAGACACCTTATTTAGTTAATTAATCCTATATAAACTCTATCCATAATAAATTCACATGTTCAAAACAAGATTCTACCTTGATTCTACCTTATAAGGCTTATCCCACTAAGAACTCAGAGTTCTAGACTTACAAGAAATTGTAGATGACCATGAGCATAAAAACATAATTCAAATGCAATAATTGATATTACTTATTTATTATAGGGGTATATTTACCTTAATCCCACTCCATGCACAAGACATAGAATTGAGATAAGTGACTAGGTGTCTAATAACTACCAATCTAAGATTGATTCAATCACTAGTATAGGATTCACTTAATGAAAAGATAGGTTCAATACCCATTACTTCTTATTTAATTTTCATTATTATATATATAAAGCTTCTTAATAACAAGAAATTTCAATCTTTATAACTATAGGATTTTCCATACTAATCTAATTTTCAAAATTATCCTAACAAGTTATTCTCAATCTCATAACATTTATAATCCTTAAGAATACTTCACAACTAATCATTAATAATAATTTAAACACAAGTAAAATGTTTACAACTTTAATGAAATTGTATGTAGGTTAAAATCACAAATATATGATTTAATTAATGAAAATATAGGTTCAACACCCCTTACTTCTTATTTCATTTACATTCATATACAAACAAAGCTTCTTAAGAACAAGAAATGTCAATCTTTATAACTCCAAGCTCTCTCATACCAATTTGATTTACAACATTATCCTAAAAAGTTATTCTCAATATCATAACATTTATAATCCTGAATAATACTTCAAAACTAATCATTCATAATACTCTGAACACAAGTACAATGTTTTCAACTTTCATGAACTTGTTTCTAGGTTACAATCACTAGTATAGTATTTAATTAATGAAAAGATATCTTCAAAACCCCTTCTTATTTCATTTAAATTCTTATCAAAACAAATCTTCTTAAGAATAATAAATGTCAATTTATCTAACTGTAGGATCTGTCTTACCAATTTGATTTACAATATTATCCTAACAAGTTATTCTCAATCTCATAACATTTTTAATCCTTAAGAATACTTCAAAACCAATCATTCATAATAATCTGAACACAAGTGATTCAAAAAATAATTACTTCATTGGTTTTCTTAAATATTCATGTACAAAATAATAATGCCATATAATTTCAATAATACATGCATTTCCATATAGGTATACAAAAAAATATATCATGTATAAAAACATAGTATCTAATGTTGGGTGAATATATTATATATGTATGTACATTGCTAAAAATGCATACATTTATATATAGACATGAAAAAAAGTACATCATATACAACATCCTAATCATAAAATAGTCTCCATCTTTTTTTCTTCCTTGAAGAAGTCTCTCCCTGAGATGCTCTGATTGTAGATGGAGATATCTTGAATGCCTTGGATTACTCCAAGGATTGACTATAAGTACTATGCTCATAGTTTGATTATAGTTAAACTTGTTCAAATACAAAAATTATTTTAAAATTAACAATTATACATGAAACCAAGTTAAGAAACTCATTTTAGACAGTAATAAAAAAATAATTTAAACATGCACTAAATACAAGCTCATGGTCCTTCTCAATTTGATGTTGATGCTTGACTGGGTCAATGCCAAGTTCGACTGTACTAACGGGCATGTCAAATGATGAAGAAACATGAGTAAATATCATAGTATTCATCTTAATTGGAATATAAAATGTCATATTATAGTCCTTCATACATAATACATTCATATATATTACATATATTTTCCCAATTATGTAGTAAAATTATTAAAAAAAAAGTATTAAATTACAATTCAAAATTACAAGTGAATATGTACCTCTATGAGTGCCTATGTAGATGAAATTATAGTAGAAATTCATGCTTGTATATTGACTCAAAATTATGGAGTGTCTACCCTATTCATCATCTGAACAAAAAACCTAATAATTCATAATTTATGAAATTCATTGATTAAACATGTTGCTAACAAACTTAGTCTTGCATACGATATGAAAAGATTTAATGAGGTCAAGGGAAGCATGAATGTGAAATTTGGATATGTGCAATGTGATTTGTAACACCACAATGAAGGCAAAAAATTTTATTTTCATGAGGGAGAATGACAAGACATCCAAGGCAATGATGCATCTCTTACACCTCTTGATGTAGGAGCATCCTGCAAACTTGTATATATGGTCCTATAATTAGTCTTAAAAGGGTTGATAGGTGTCAATAAGCCTTGAATGAGGAATTTAGTGTGTGTCTTAATTAATGTATAGGTCTTGGAGTGTTTTCCTCCAATACTTGTTATTTTAATTTTCAAATGTATTTGAGTGAATATTTGCTTAAATTGTAATAATTAATGTGTCTAATAGGTTCTAGAAGGTTTGATACATGGATAGGAGTATTTTAAGTTTAGTTAAGGTCATATCTATCTTTCTTACTCATTTAAAGGTCTTAAATGTCTTGATAGTTCTTTAAAGATCAGTTTTTCTAATTTGAGACTGATCTATTAGAGGAATAAGGACCTAAATTAACACATCCTAAACTTGGACAAGTATTAAAATACATTATTAGTTAAAATTTATCATTTTAGGGATGCACAAGATGAAGGAAAAAGTATAAGAAACCACCTTTGCATCATTAGAGGACTATAACTTCTATTTGAATCCTTGAAATTTCACAAAAACTTGGGAATAGTTAGACAAACAAACCTAAAATATGATTCCAAAGGTTTTGAATCTAATAAAGAATTACAATCACATTTATTGAAATTTGAGTTTCATGTAAACTTACAACCTTGTATCTTTAAGATAATGAGGGAGGATTTATGAGTGAATTTTTTGAAATTGAGTCCTTGAATGCAATTTATTAGTTGAAACATCCTCGATATACCTATATACACTAGTTTGGATGATTGTATAGATTTGTTGAGGTGCATTTCAGATTTTGACCCGATTAAGGTCATTAGGCCTAATTATCTTAAGGTAATGACTTGGTATACTTGACAAAAATACTATAAGCTATGGTCTGTAAGTTTATTTGTTTTGAAATTTTGATCATGTTAATACCTTAAATACTTTGCTTACATAAATTCATTACTTTTTAGTCTGAATGAGTATTGGTGTGATCAAAAAGCCCTTAGAAACAGTGATTATGATAAGACAAGTAACATGCATGGGTATTTGTTGAGAAGTTTGTAAATTGAGTTTTAATATTTAAGACACCTAGAGTGATAGGTTGCTTTTATAAGGGTTTAAAATCAAATAATAAAAATTCCAACAAAATTGTATTAGGTATTTTATAATTTCTTACATAAAATCTACCAATGATACAATTAAGGTGTATGAATGTACATCTAGAGTATATAATATTCACTCAAAATTTTACATCTATAAATTTATATAGTATCGTATTGACACAAATAAATGTAGCAATGTCTCCTCCTAGAACACAAAATACATACATACATACATGCATGCATGCATGCATGCATACATACATACATACATACATACATATATATGTGTGTGTGTGTGTGTGTGTGTGTGTGTGTGTGTGTGTGTGTGTGTGTGTGTGTGTGTGTGTGTGTGTGTATGTATATATGTATATATATATATATATATATATATATATATATGTATATATATATATATATATATTCAATTTAAATGTGTAAATTAATCTTTACCTTTTTAATTTTTTAGTGTAACTTAAAAATTTAACATGAAATTTATATAAAAGATACATGCACACATGTAGAGACCAACATATCAAAACCAAACATGTGTGCCAAAAAATCATCAGTCAAGACCATATCCTCCAATCTCCCTAAATCACAACCATCATCATATGAAGGTCCATGAATATAAAACCATAAAATATACATGGGTGGGGTAGGGTACACCCACTAGGTGGAGTATCTTAAACATCTATCTCTAAAAGCCTACTTGTATGATGAATGTTTGTATTAATAAGCATATTGAGCACATGAAAAGTGTCAATCTACAAAACCTCCTTAATTTTAGATGGAATCTTAAGATGAAGTGGATTTTGGGTAGGGATATTTTTAGGCTTATTAGGCACATGATGTACACCTAGTTGATCCTATGAAGAACCTTTCCCTTAGCCCTAAAACTCACCATAGTCATAATAGTTTAGAATCTCATTAAGGAGAAACTAACAATAGTGTTTCTTAAAAAATAAAATGGGACCTCATGGTTATTACATGATGGATAATTAAACACCATCTGCCATCACTCCCAAAAATTGGCTTTAATCAAATTATGTTGGCATTGATGGATTAGGAAATGTTTAGCCATTATGAGAAATGGAGCATTAGTGGTTGGGTCGATGAATAAGGGATTTTTTTTTTAATTTCTTTCTTCTTTACCTCATATGCTGACAATTTTTTAACATATTAATCCCTATAGCTATCCCTATATGAGCTCCATCTATCAATTTGAATCGATATCAAGTCAACTTGACCTAATACTAACTCTATGGTATTGACCAAATAGGTGTGATGGTTGTTAGTGGAAGTGGGCTCACTCATTCTCCTAATTATCTACTCAATTTCAATTTTGTTCTCCACTATATGTGCAAATATATCCTCCTAACTACCTGGGGGATCTAGTGTTACTATAGGAGGGTTAGGCAGAGGGTTAGGCATAGGATTATGTAGAAGTTTAGGTAGAGGGTTAACATGTCAAACTATTGGAAAAAAATTACAAACTAAATTATGCACAAAAAAAACAAATACACAAAAATTAATTTAATTTACTATCACTTACCTCTTTTTCATGGTGGCATCATCGAATGTGGGAGCAAAACCAAAACTGATGGGATCAAAACCACTCTAATGGGAGAATAATGTGAATAGAAGAAAATAATGAATGGGATCAAAATATGAATGGGAGAGTAGAAAAACACAAATGGGAGAAGATAAAATGAATCAATGATTTGGGTTTTTTTATTTTTATGTTTTAAGGAATGCATACCCATTCTTTATAAGTATATGAGTGCGTACATGTTCCTATAACACATATGCATCTCTATTGGAAAAGGAATGCATATGCATTCTTTTTTCCAAAAATACATACACATTATGGCCTAGGTATCTTGAGCCATAATGCATACATGTTATGTCCATAATGAATATGAATTATGTCAATAATGCATACACATTATGAGATAATGCATATATGTTATGTGATAATGTGTAAGTATTGTGGGAAATGTCCATGGAATTATTCCCTAACTTTATCACATAGCCTAGACTTGGTTGATGCCATTGGATTCATGTTTAGGGTTGATTTTAGTATTGGATTAATATACATACATACATGCATGCATACATACATACATATATAAGGGTCATAGTTCATTCCAAACATATCATACACTCTATTCACCTTAATTTCACTCACCCTTTTATCCCAAGTCATATTTGGAGGAGTTAGTGGTCTAGAATCTTATCTTAAAGAAATATTTTATTGTGGTAGTATTTGAAGCTCAATAGAAGGATTTGAAACAAGGAGGTGTCACATTATTTTAAGTCCCCAAATAAGTATATCTAGGTCTTATTCTAAATTTTAAGTCTTCAACCAACATCTCTTACAAATATCCACTTGAGTCAAGGGGTGGATTGGGATTGATGGATCCACATCAAGGCAAACATTTCTAACCCTAGACTCTTTTCTTTATTTACTTAGTAGATATATGGTTCTTGTTTATTAGTGAGTCAATGTGAGTGTATCCATGTCTAAGTTCTATATACACCTAATACTAATGTGGAAAAAGGTTGTTCAAACTTTCCATATTCCATTTTAGGTTACCTAGACCCCCATTTTTGGACCATAACACCTTACCCTTTATGATCATTATAACCCTTCCTTTTAGTTTAGTTTATATTTAGTTTATTTTCATATATATTTATATTTCTTATATTCAATCATTTAACTTCATAGAGGTCTAGTTAGATCTATTTATTTGTGTCATAACTTTAGGATTTTGATCCTTTTATATAATACTTTGTGACATAGGTAAACTTATACTAGATATATGTATTTGACTAGTCATTACCTAAATTTAATAAGTATCATGGACTCTATTTGATCACCCTTCTCTTAGTCTGAGTATATTGAGATAGGATAGTTACAAATTAATCATATATTGTGCATATATTCTGGTGAACCTAATGTGAATCTCATCCCACATTTGGTTGGATTAGATTCATGTTTTTATTAATTGTAAATTAATAATTTTTTTTATAAATTAATATATATTTTATAGGCTAACCATATTGGTGAGCTTGATACCTTTATTTTTTAGCCTTATGAATTGTATCAACCAACCCAATGAAATTTTGTTTGTTTCTAGAATATATCAAGAAACCTAATATAGATTAGTTTGATTTTACAACTACATCAGCCATGATAATACAAATCATTTTTATCAGCTTCAATTAGCACCGTACTACATCCCATCCTATCCTTAACAAAGAACACATGTTTTAAACAAATAATTAGACTATTAGTTAATGTGGGATATTCAACTATATACTATTGTGATTATTTTATTATGACTATTTTCATTTTCATTTTGAATATCTATTTTAAAAATATATATTTGATAGGAAATGTATGGTTAATGATTTAATTTTTTTCATTTTATATGGATATTATAGTGGTATCATAGCATTTATTTTAATTTAAATTTTCTTGCTATTTTTTTATGTATGATGAAAATGGATTAACTACTTTCCCTATCTGAGGTGGATGAAATTTAGTTTTACCTACATAATATGGTCCTAAAGGAGCGAATCATTGGGGATAGGGTGACATATCATAATAACTAGGAGTACATGGAGTTTTCTTAGAACTATCACACATGTGTATAGAGTTGCTAGATTTATGATTATTTGGATTGCATTTTGATTTTCTATTGGTTATATAGATGTGTCCATTTTATATAAATTACATTTTATTATGTATGGGATTGATATTTATCTTAAACCATTTTTTATAGTGTGTTTTATACTTAAGTATATTGGTTTAGCTAATATCAAATAAATTGTGCTTTAGGGCCTAGTGTGAAATAATTTATCATTATTTATGACCATGTTATTTGATTTTAATTATAAAGACTATTTGGAAGTTTTATAATCCATGTATCTGACTCCATGCATTACTAGTATCCTCAAAATCATACTTTTATAGTAACATAATCATGTCTTGTTCTATCTATATCATTAGTTTTAAGCTACGAGTATATTGTATAAATCTTATGACTTTAGCTTGATACCTAATATGATTAACTTGATAACCAAATTTTCTGGTGGGACACATAGGTTTTAATGTGATTAATTCAAAAAAAATGTGGTAACCATGGTATGATCATATTAATCCTTGGAGGTCTCAAACTAGTCAAAATAGACTTGATTATATGTATGAAAATGAAAAAAATAAGGGTTTTCCTCCTCATGTAAGTTAATGATGAACACTCAAGTTGAAGGGAAAAATTTGGGTAATGTGACTCAAATTAAAAACTTAGACATTAATCTTAGATTTCAATTTATCAAGGATATTTTTAGGTTCATAACAAAGGTAATACATGTCAAGATGATGGTAGAAGGTGGAATAAAAACATGAGTCTATTGATTAGGAAAACTAGATTTTTTGAATAATTAAAAAAAAAATTATAGGAGGAAGAAATATAAAATGGAGGAAAAAAGTGTGAAAAAAATAAAAATGGATTTGGAGACATGACATTTATAATTAAATTCTTGAGGAATAAACAAAATGCAAGTAATAAGAACTTAAATAAAATATAAATCTTTTACATTTTGGAAATGAATGGTTTTTGTCTTGAGAAATCAATAAATATAAAGATTTGTATATAATTTATGAAGCCCCAAAGATTTCATGTTACTTATTTTGTGTGAACAAGGAACCCATAGAGGGGATATTAGTATAGTGTTAGTCAAGAAAATTAAATTTAAACAAATACACTAAACACTAACACCTCTAGCCTATACACTAGGGAGAGCATAGATAATAAGAATACAATGAAAATATAATTATAAAATAAAAGAAATCATCCTTTTACCTTCCTTGTAGATCCAAAATGGCTAGTTAAATTGGCTTGCTTAGCTATGTGATCAATAAATATTTGTCAATGAAGCTTCATTGCTCCACCTCTCCTTGACACTTTGGTAATGTTGATTTGATTAGCTTGGATTGGATTGTGAAATTGGCATGGTAATAGTAGTACAGGAGCTTCTTGGAGGTATTTTGACATAATAAAATTTCACTTCAAAAGATTAAAAATTAATAGGTGAGGCCTTCTATTTATAGCCTCTAAATTTAAATCTCGCCCAAGTTGAGTTAGGTTAGGATTTAAGCATGGAATGAGTTAAAACTAACCTTGGGTGAGTTAAAGTTAACTCTAGTTAAGTTAAGGAAGGTAAATGTAATTATGATTTTTAATTAATAAGCATGGCTCACATATTAGATATTTTGTGAGAGTTTGAAAAATCACGAAAGCATTGATGAAGAAGCTTGATATTTTAAATTTTTGAATTAAATTTTTTAGATATTCATTAATTACAAATGGATTATTTAACTAAGATTTTAATCTAGTTTAATTATTTGATTCATTTTGATTAGTTATCTCTTTTAGGAATTATTCAAGTGCCCTGCTTAATAGGTCCATAGGCTAAAGTGCTAGTTATTCAATTGTAAGGTGACTAAGGGTGAACACATGATAGGTTATTATTGTGTATGAGCTAGTATCTTAAATAGGGATGCCTCAACATGATTTTAAGCATTGAAAAATTATGCATGGATGAAATTGGGACATTTAGTGATTCTTAGGATTAATTTATAGTATTTGATAGAAATTAGTCTGAAGTCTGGTTGGAAGCTAGTTGTGGCTAGAATGGGGTGTCTAAAATTTTTCCTTATTTGGGAAGGCATTGAAAGCTATAGGCAAAGCAATGTATTCTCAAATAATGAAAAGGTTATTTATGCCTAATTCCTTAGATGATGATGGATGAACCCTAATGCGCCTCGAGGGAGTAGTCAATAAAGAAGGTAAGTGATTAGTCCTTGTTAATAAGGAAAAAGATGGAACCCAAAGGTAAGAGGGGTGAAAAAGACTAATTTTCCCAAAGATAGTTATAATCAGTGACATAATGAGATGCCCTAAATGAGTAGATAAAAGGATGATTTTTCCAAAGGTGGTTATAATCATCAACATAGAAAGATAAAAAGATAATGATTTGACCAAAGGTGATTATAATCATTAGAAAAATTAAAACATGCCCAAATTGGGAGGATAGAGATAATGATTTTCCCAAAGGTAGTTATAATCATTAGGATAATGAAAACATGTTGAGTTTAGTAGATAGAGTTAATGATTTTTATAAATGTTGTTATAATCATTATCACAATGAAAACTTGCCTCAGTTGGGTAGATAGAGTTAATGATTTTCCCAAAGTTAGTTATAATAATTAATATCCATATAGGTTAAAAGATAATGATTTACCTAAATGTAGTTATAATCTTTGGTAGTGCAGTTTGGAAAAATATGGAAAATTGGAAAAGGGGACTTATAAACTAAATATATACTCACATAGTAACATTAGTTTAGTAAAAAGGAGAAATATTAATTTGGGATACCTACTACTATAGATATGCACATCCTAACTAGTAAGGATAAAAATTCTTGCAATATTTAATTACTCTATATTTGGGTAATATAAAGGTAAATCAAGATTTTTTAGGTGACAAAGGAGAAGTACCATAGCATAATTGCTTGTAATATTCATAAATATTATTTTTCCTATATCATGTGATTGTATGCATCATGATATAAAAAACTATAAGAACATATATGAACTATGCATAAGGATTGACATGCAATCTAATAAACAATTAAAAATAATACACCAATGATAAAAACCATGATGACAATATTTATGTATGAACATGGATGGACTTAAGTATAATGCACAAGGAATCATCCAATGAATGTAGATATACTAATTCAAGGCACAAAAATTAAAATAAGCAAACATACAAAGTAACAAACAAATAGAAATATAAAACACTAATAAAAAAATCACAAAAAAACTCCAAAAAAAGGTAAGATAATAAAATAAAATAACCAAAACAAAACACAAACCATGGTTAATCACATTTTTAGAAAAAAATAGAAAATAAATTATGTGTGCATGTGTAATATAGGTGTTACTCTTGGTGACAGGGTGACACCTAAGCTAGATATCAATGATGCAAGTATGACAATGACACAAAATTCCCCCTATGTGATAGGGAGACAATGAAACAAATAGACAAAATGGAAGGGGAATATAATAAAAATAAGGGGTAGTCAAGATGACTCCAGATGCACTAGGAAAATTGATGTTTCCTACATAGTTCTATGTATGTAAGGTCTAAAATAAACTTCAATACAAATGTAGTTCTCTAAAGATACACGATAGAATAAAAATGATATAAAAATCATGATTGTGTTGTACAAGAATATGAGACTGGTCTTATAAAATGGTGAGAGAGTTGAAACATATAGTAATCATAAAATGGTAATAGTGTAAGATGAAGCCTAATAGTCATTAATGTATCATAGTTGAATACATAATGTTCATAATATAAAATCATAAAATAGTAAGAATGTAAGTCTAAGGATAAGTAAGTATGGGTAAACTAAATGACAAGTGGTTACTCATGAAATGGTTATGGATCCCAAGATACTTAAAGTAAATAAGTGGTTAAAAAAGAAAGGAAGATATGGTTAAGCTAACCTGAGATACCCCATGTCTCCAAGTGTTTCTTACATAGTCTATGCAAACCTCAGGATGATGTGAAGAAAAAGACCAAGGTGGTTTTAGAAATAAATGGAAAAAATAATATCATCCAACCCAAAAATTATGATGGATTTATATCTCACATGGAAATTATAAGCCAATTTTCATGATTTTGTGATTTTTAAGATTTTATAAAATATTTTACAACTCTTTTACAAATGTTTTTGAAATTTTCTATGCATTTCAACTTGATCTAGAATGACAAGATATGAAAGAGTCCAACTCATAAAATGGTAAGAACATTCAAACTTCAATTTTTTCACAAAATGGAAATATCATGACAAAGGGTGACTAAGATAACCTTAATGTAAATTGAGTGCTACCTACATAGTCCCAAGATGGGGCCTCAAGTCATTGTAGTTATACCTTATAGTAGAGGAATATTACTAGGTAGTAACAAGTTCATAAATTATGTAAATGGTACAACTTGGCAATAAGAATGGCAAGGTGATATGATAATGCATGGTAAAGGTGTTGTTCCTAATTTAATCATAGGTGGTTATAATTAATAAACAATGGCATAGGTCAAGGATACTAATTTTCCCAAAGGCGATTATAATTAGTAACATGAAGTGGGATGATAATTTTTCCAAAGGTAGTTATAATCAATAACACTTGGAATGAAATGAAATATGAAGGATGCAACTACCAAACCACTATCATACCAGTCCAAGATATTGAATCTATTTAGAATATTGAATCAACAACCAAAACTTCATTTGAAACCCCTTGATGAAGGTGTCTGAAGAACCAATAGAATGGAACCAAGGTTAAAGGGGTGGGGAAAGAGGGTAAAAATAACTTTGGTAAAAAGTGAAGGCATGGTAGAATGATATACAATATGATAAAAAGAAGATGAAAATATGGTAAAACATAAATGAGCCTCATATAAAATACTTTAGGTCTCTCAAGTGAAGTAATGATTGAGGTGTGAGATGTTCATTGGCTCATCAAATTCATCTCTATTTGGTGTAGTGAGACTATATGCTCTGGAACCATAATTTACAACAATCACATATGGGCCTATCCAATTGGGTTTAAATTTACATTTCTTCTTCTTCTTAGTCATGGTGTTCTTTTGGTTTTATTTGAGAACAAGATCCCCAAGCTCAAACTCTCTATTTTTGAACCAATGGTTATAGTGGCCATGATGAAGTCTATTTTGGTATGCCTGAAGGTTGTTGAAAACATCCATACATTTTTCAACAAGTAACTCTTACTATATGGTGGTTCTTAATCTTATTATAATGACCAATTATTTAATGGGGGTGGGTGTGGGGGGGACAATTCCCCTCACTAAGGTTACATTGTAAAATATTGTAATTTCATACTAAATCTAGACTATTCACTATTAGATCTTAGATCTAGTGGTATAAATTATGTTGGTACACTTTTTCTCTAACACATAATGCTCCTTTGATATGAGGGAATTATAATAATTATGTCACATAATGTGTGAGTGAAAAAAATATTGTAGTGGATGTATTACATGTTTTTCCATTCATTTATTGGACTAAATAAGATAAGAATTGGCTATTTTTGTGCAGATGTAGCCCATATTGGGTGAACCACAATAAACATGTGTCTCTATTGTGTTATGTTTTACATATTTTATTTATGTCCTTATTTCATTAATATTGCTCTAAAATATATATTCCTAATAAGTCTAGCCCTTTCAAGTGAGCTACTCTATAATCCTCATCATCTAAGACATGCTTCAACAGTGTATGCAAATAAGGTAACTCAACCTCAATGGGAAGAATGACCTAAGTGCCATGGACTAAGGAATATGGAGTGGCTCTATTTAGAGTAAATTAATTAGTAAGATATGCCTAGAGGGAGTAAAATATTTGGAGGTGCCAATCATGACCAATGTCATTAAAAATATTTTTGATGATGTTGACAATGGTTTTATTGGATGCCTCTACTTGGCCATTACCTTGTAGGTAATATGCAGTATAAAAATGTTGGGTGATATTTTACTTGGCACAAATCACTTTGACATCCTTGTTCTTAAACAATCTACCATTATTAGATATAATTTCAGATGGGATACCATAGAGGTAGATGAGATGATTGAAGATGAACATGGAAATCTATTTTCTAGTCATGTAAGTGAGGGGTATAGCTTTAATGCACTTAGTGAAATGATAGTGGTAAGGATGTGTTTATAGACATTAGATGAGTTATGGTTAATATTCCTAATGACATTGCTTCCTCACATTCTAAATAGCCATGGTATAAGCATAAGTTTTAACATTTTATCTAGGTTTAGATCAAATTGGCATGATTTTGACACTTGTCACACCTTTTAACATAAACAACTAAATATACTTACATATTTGGATAATATTAAATAGTACGTAGGAGATTTTTAGCCAAGACAACCTCTCTAGTGTGGGCTTCACATAATAATTCATGAACTTCTTATAATGCTAATGTTTCTTCTACTAAATTTAAACAATGAAATATAGTTCCATCAAAGCTATGAAGGTAAAGGGTTGGTCCAAGTAAGGTATAACATGAGGCTTGGTGGGTAAGGTATTTTTTTTGTTTATGTGATAGGTTTGGTGGCATGATATTGTCATGAAGGTAGTTATATAGGTGTTGACCCAATTTTGCCTCTCAGGTAAATCTCGGTCACCTCATACACCTGCTTTACAGGCCAGTCATTTCGGGTTGCAAGGTCCACCTTCAGATTTTGACAGCGCCATTGCAGAGCAAAGGCTGCGAAAGGCAGAGTCTTCAGACGTCCACGAGAGAAGGAGGGAAAAAATGGAGCATTTTAACACTTAGGCAAAAAAGAGGGCAGAAAAAATGCAGAGGGCGGCAAAATCGCCGCCCACTACAAGGGTGGGTAAAAGGAGCCCACCTACAAACATGCAGAGGGCGGCAAATTTGCCGCCCACAACACAAAGGAAAAGGCCATCGAAATCGGCTGACGTCGGCAATACTGCCGTCGTCGGCATCTTACAGAGACCGACGTCAGCAGAACTGCCACCGTCAGTAGCACAATAGAAGATGGGAGAGGAAAAAGTCCCGCCCTCAGGCGGCAAAATTGAAAAGCCTGCCCTCAGGTGGTGAAATTGAAAAGCCCACCCTCAGGTGGTGAAATTGAAAAGCCTACCCTAAGGAGGAAAAAATAAAAATTCCTGCCCTCAGGCGGAGAAATTGAAAAGCCCACCCTATGGCTGCAAAAATGAAAAAGCCTGCCCCATGGCGGGGAAGGAGAAAGGGCTGCCCACAGCACAATGCGGCCGATGTCGACAGCTTTCAAAAACTGACGTTGGCAAGACTGCTGCCATCAGCAGCTTATCAGCTGATGTTGGCAAGAGTTCTATATAAATTCCATGCAGCAGGCAGCAAATTCACTGCCCACAATAGATGGTGGCAAAATTCACTTGCAGTGCACAAGAAAAAACCCACCCAGCCACCGGAGGAGAAGACCAGCACGTAAAATGAGGCAATAAGCATGGCCTTGGTAGAATTGTGACATCATCAATAGTGTTTTTTCATGCTTTCCAATGAAACTTATCTTGGCTCTTCTGTTATAAATACAAGAACTTAGTTATTTTATCAGGATCTTCTTGACTTTTGTAAAGAGCATTGCTCTACATTTTCTCCACCTGAATCAATAAAAATACAGTTTTTGCCTCCATCTTGGATCGATTTGCTGTGTATGCCATGAGTATTACTTGTGTTTAGTCATTATCTTCCATGCTTTCACAGGTAATACCAATAGACCAGCTATCTACAGGCACCGGTTCTATAGCTGAAAGGAGAAGAGCAATACTTAAGAAGGACAGAACAGAGTAAGTTGCTTGTAAGTGTGTATTCCACAACACCTCAGTAAACCTTTGTTATGTATTTTCCATTATAGCCTCCCTATTAGTCTTAGCAGCCTGGTTCCTCTACCAGATGTGTAGAGTATACTTGCATTTTCCCTAACTCTAAGAGTGGATCTGGAAGATCAACTTGTTTTTGGTGTATCACCTCGTTTAGAGTAGGTTGTTTGTTCAAGCTTTTTCTCTCTCTCTTTTCATCCCCCCTAGTATACCTATATACCTATATTTTTGCGCTACCTGAAACAAACAAGATACATCAGAGGGAACTAGCCCATATCTAGAGAATCTCCTCTCCTACTTCACCGTCCCACAGGCGAGAGAGGGGTTTCCATGTTGCGGGGAGAGGGCAGGAATCCATTTTCCAGCGTCAACAATAGGGTTGAATACCATATAGAGTTGGGACCAACAATATCACATGATATTATGATGGTTGAAGGTTCATGAGTAGGCACTAAAATATTTTCAACAAGGAATTGATATTATTTTTCCTTATTTGTATGATAGATTAAAGAGATAATGGTAGCCATGGTATCTACTATTCTATTACTATCCATAGGTATTGTTCAAACTATATATCAGCAATTTTTTATTTGAAAATATTAACCATGGACTTTTATAGTACCAATTTCTCATATTTAGTCTGAAAGTGGTATGTAACATGATTGATGATTAACTAAGAATAAAAATAAACCATGAGATGTTGAATATTTCATTGTACTACTTGATAAAGCCTTGAAATAAGTGCTTCATATTGTACCATGTTATTAATACAAGGGAAGATGATATAGAATGATTTAGGGATAAGATCCCCCTATGGTGTAATAAATGATAGTCCTATCCTTGAACCATATGATGTGAAGGATCCATCAAAATATAGATTTTAGTGCTTCTCCTTATGAGGTGTTTAAATGATGGTTATGATGGACTCATCTAGGAATTAAAAAGTGAGGGGTTTGAAATCTACAAGGGGAGCTTTAATAAGCTAATCCATAAGTGCTTGTCCCTTTATTATTTTCTAGTTGACATGTTTGATCTTGAAATAACTTAAAATCACAATCCATTTAGCCATGTATCCTTTTAAATTTGTCTTGGATAGTAGATACTTGAACATATCTACTTTGAAAATAACTGTGGTCTTGTTGTTAAGAATACAGTGCCATATCTTTTGGGCTATAAAGACCATATCTAAACAATATTTTTATATTGGCATATATTTGTGTTCATATAAAACCAATGTATAACTTAGATACTACATGACATGTTCTTTTCTATTTTCATCATGTTGAGTTATAATTTCCCCCAGGGCTTTTTCTATGGTAGATAAATATATTAGGAATGGCTTTCCTGGCATTGGTGGCAATAAAACAAGTGGATTGGCAAGATATTCCTTCAAATGTTAAAAATATTTCTAACAGTCTTCATCCCAAAGAAATGTGACACCCTTCTTTAGTAAGTGTGTAAATGGATGGCATTTGTTGGCCAAATATGAAATAAAGCATTTGATAGAATAGATTTTTCCCTATAAACTATGTAGTTATTTCAAATTATAAGGTGGTGGCATCTTGGTAATGGCATGTAATTTAGAAATATAGACTTCAATGCCTATACAAGTGATGATGAAGCCTATAAATTTTATTGAAGTGACACTAAAGATATCATTTTTGGGATTAAGTCTGACCTTGTATTCATGAAGCCTCTCAAATATTCTTCATAGTGTTGCTAGATGATTGGAATAGGTCTTTAAATTTCCATTTTTATATATTCATTAATTAAAAATGGATTATTTAGATAATATTTTTATTTGTTTTAATTATATAATTTATTTTGATTAAAATTTTATCTCTTTTATTAACTATTCAAGTTCCTCACTTAATGGATCCATAGGCCAAACTGCCAGTTCTTAGGTTACAAGGTGACTGAAGATGAATATGTGAGAGGTTATTGTTACGTATGGGCTAGTACCCATAATAGGAATTAATTAACATGATTTTGAGAATTTATGAATGATGTGTGGATGAAATTTGGAATTTTAGTGATTCTTAGGCTTAATTTATACTATTTGGTAGAAATTAGTTTGAAGTCTAGTTAGAAGCTAGTTGTGGCTATAATGGGGTGTATATAGTTTGCCCCTATTTGGGAAGGTGTTGAAAGTTATAGGCATAGTAATGTCTTATTAAATAATGAAAAGGTATTTAATAATAAAATAATATAATTTTGAATAAGAAGCTCTAAACAACTTTTGTGAAGCCTATAATGATGCCCCCTATAGAGAGTGGTCAACACATATGATTAATGGATGGTCCCTCAAAAAGAAGTAAGAAGAAGAAAGAAATTAAATCATGGGTGAGATTAATAAAATCAATAAAATGCTTACATGAATTTATTTAAAAATTACCAATTTTCCAAAAGGTGTTTATAATCATTGGATAGGCACATGACCCAATAGGTTAGATGAGTCAAAATAATGATTTTCCCATAGCTAGTTATAATCATTAAGATGACCTGGATTGAATAATGATGTTTGGTTGTGCCCCAGTAGGGTAGATTGGAAATTATAATTCAAAGATAGAACCTATCATATAGATTAAAGATGAGTGGGTGCACACATAGATGCAATGGTCTAATGATTGAAAAATACACAAATAAATAGGCACACAAGGATGTGAAAAGTGATGAAAGAGATGATTATAAGAATAAAGGTGGCCAAGATAATATGAGATACATCATGTATCCAAGAACTACCTAAATAGTCTAAATAGATCTTAAGCCAATGTAGTTCACCTAGATATGAGACAAAATGGAATGAGGAATATAATAGAGGAATAAGAATTGATCAATGTGAATTATTTAGTTATAACTACCAATATAGAGATGTTCATCCTTATTAGAATTAATATAACCATAATGGGCAATGGGTTTATTTGATTAAGGATGGTGGGAGGATTTACCAAGGTAAACAAGGAGAAGTTTTTATGGTACCATTACTTGTAATATCCATTGAACTAATTTTTGTTGTAGAACATTATAGTATGCCTCATGATATAAAACACCATGATAACTTAGATTTAATGTGCATAAATATTGACTCTTTATCCAATAAATAATTAAAAACAATACACCAATGGTAGAGACCATGATGACAATTTTGAAATATGAATATGGATGGATTCAAGTATAATGTACAAGTAATATCCCAATGCACACATATATACTGAGTCAAGGCTCAACAACAAAATAAAATAAATAGGAAAATAATTAAATAAATAATTAATAAAAGAAACACATAGAAATCTTGAAATAAAAAGCAATAGAAAGAATCTTATCATCAACTAAGTCAATATCTACACATGAAGTCTCAATGTAATGATATATAGGTGGTGCCCCAAAATAAGGATACATGAAAATGGAAGGTTACACCACTAATGGTAGTGGAATGGGTTGGAAATAACAATATACTTTCCCCAGTAGGGTGGATCAAGGATGAATAACTAGGTTAAAATAAGACAAATGTTTTTAGATTTTGAGGATTTATATCTCTTTCGGGATGGTAAGTCAAATTTTTAATAATTTTTAGGATTTTAAAATGTTTCTTAATGTTTTATAATTTTAAATTATCTTAACTCATTATATATTAACAATATACCACTCAAAAAATGGTAAAAGAGTTGTTTAAGTTGCTCACAAAATAATGAGAGCATTCAACTTTAAAATGCTCATAAAAATATGAGAGTGTGGTCAAGGGGTGATTGAAATAACCTAAAAGTGAATTAAAATATGCCCACATAATCCCATAATAAGACCACATGTCACTGTAGTTTTGATTTATAGTGGAGGAATCTGACTAGGTAGCATCAAGTTCATGAATTAGGCAAATGGCACAGTATAACATAGGAATGGCAAGGTGATATTGTAATGCATGGTAAAGGTCTTATTACTAATTTTCCCATAGGTATTTATAATTATTAAATAATGGCTTTTCCCGAAGGTGGTTATAATTATTATCATGAAAGATGAGATAGAATGTGTTAACAATGAAGGATGTAATTGCCAAACCACTATCTTATTGGTCCAAGATACTACCTTTGTCTATAATATTGAATCGACTACTAAAACCAGGTTAGAATGCCCTCATGTAAGGTTCTAAAAGAACCAATGGAATGTAACCAAGGTTAAATGGGTGGGGAGGGAGGGTAAAAATAACTTCGATCAATAGTGAAGGCATATTAAAATGATATACAATATGGCATGGTATAATGAAAGTGATATCATGGGAATTGGTTATAATGGTATTAGGGTTTCCCCTAAGTGAAAAAGTAAGGTAAATGGTAGGGTATGAAAAAATGACATTGTGAATGGTGAATATATTTAGCAAGGTAAATGATTTTGTTGTTCTTTTTGATGTGAAGATGCACGTCTTGATCAACATAAGATATAACAAGAATAGTCAACTATGTAAATTGATATCTCGCACCTCTTATAAATAACTAATCTTATAAGAACCTACTTTCAATTTATACTCTAGTAATATTTTTGTGATTTTCATTGGTTATTGATTATGTTTCTATAAAACATTGAGACAAGATGTCTTTACAGATTCTATGAAAGAAAGTGCAGCCAAAGATGGTAAATATCGATAAATATTGGCTGATAGGTTTGATTTTTAAATGTAATATAGGTTTGAAATGAATAAATGGATTATAATGGTATGTATAATGGTTGGGAAATAAATGAATATTTGGATTTTTAGGTACACACAATGTTTCTAATTCTAGATTTGACATAATTTTAGTTTTGGTAGGCCCAAATACTTTTGAATATGCTCTCAATAGGGCCATCAAATATTTTTATTTTTTGAGCCTGAGAGTAGATACCATCTAATTATGTTGTAAATTGGAAGATGTATTGATGTTATCATTAATAATGTCTTCATCAAGAAGTGAATAACTGTTATGCTTGGCTATTGGTTCCTCAAATAGGTTTTCACCAATGAAGTCATCTTGATTGTCCCATAGCACCTCCAAAAAGGTTTCACTAAGAAACATTGACTTTTGAATTTGATTGTGTTCTAGCACCTCAAAAAATGTTTCACTAGAAGATTCTAAGTTTAGACTTTTATTTCCCCTAACACCTCCAAAAAGTTTTCACTAGGAAATTTTTCTTATTTTGCATGAATGTGGTCTTGGTCCCCCTGATACCATGCAATTGATATGTCACCAT
The DNA here is from genome assembly GCA_037957365.1 of Torreya grandis. Classification (NCBI taxonomy): domain Eukaryota; kingdom Viridiplantae; phylum Streptophyta; class Pinopsida; order Cupressales; family Taxaceae; genus Torreya; species Torreya grandis. The sequence continues at coordinate 3,255,914 of JARHVA010001175.1, read as the reverse complement.
GGATGTAGTTCAAATAGATATGATTATATCAATCTTAATTGACACTTTTAAGGGGTGGAATGTCAATATAATGGCTATGTTGGGTTGTGTTAATGGCATGTGGAATGGTAATGGTATGGAAAGAGGAAACACAATCTTCATAGAAGATACTAGATTAACTTGTGTCTATGCTAAAGTAATTATCCTAAAAATTTATGGAAGAATCATAAATTTATTCAAATTGATCTACAAGGCATGTGTAACTAATGTCATAATAGCCATGAATGCATTCTGATTCAAAAGATGAGTTTGACTCAAGGGACTATAAATCTGATGTTGAGACTGATGTTGATTATTTTTTTGATGTTAAATATGATATCATTTTAAGAATAAAACCTAAATTCAATGTTGATTCTTCATCTAGTGTGGATGCTAGTATAATGATGTCTTTTTGAGTGTTTAGTAGTAGACAAGTAATGACATGTGATGTAATAATGGGATCTTAGAGAATATTTTAATCTAAAAAGGGTTCAACATAGACTGGCTCATCTAGGTAAAGCCCCTCAAAGAGAGGGAACAACTCAAGGGGTGATTCCATAGAGATTAGCTTGTCAAAGTGAGACTCCTTAATGAGGGAAAAAAGGTCAAGAGATAACTCTAAAGAGACTTTCATGTCGAAGAGAGGATCTTTAAAAATAATATAATGATCAAGATAATGATTTTCCCAAAGGTAGTTATAATCATTAAGAAGTGACTCAACAACTACTAGTTTGTCAGAGTGAGACTCCTCAACCAAATGGAAAGGATCAAAAGGTGATTCATCATAGGTTGACTCATCTCAAATATGTGTTTCAACAAAAACATCATGGATTGGTTTATTATCTTGGCCTTGGTTTATAATTAGCTGTAAAATATCAATTTTGAACATGTCTTGGTCTTCGAATGATGGATCTTGGAGAGGTACCGATTGGATTTATTGTGGATTGATGATCGACATGGATTTTTCAAAGTGGGGGAAGGTCAGTAATGGATGAAAAATAATCTATGGTTAGATAATGACCTCTTTATGAATAATTTCATCTATAATGGGGCCAACAAAGGCTAGCTATCAGTCTAGGATGGTAGCCATGACCTGTCTAGTCATAATTGCACAACCTTGTTGGGATAATGAGCTACCATACTTAGAAGGGCCTAGAATGGTAAGGATGGATGTGGTAAAGTTTGGTTGATAATATAATCCAAATTAATATGTCCTATAATGGTAATGGATGGGTGTTATAAAACTTGGTTGTTGACACAAGCTAAAGAACAAGGGCCTAGAATAGTAATCCTTGGGCATTTTAAAGCTTGGTTACTTATACCGACTGAAGGAGGGTTGATGGTATAGGTAAGGGATCAAGTACCATTATCATTAAAATGGAGAAGTTATTTTTTTAATTGGCCCAAATAAGACAATTCATAACATATGATAATCAACATGGATAGGTTTGGAAATTATCCCAAAGAGGGTGGTCTTGGTCTATGAAAATGGTTTGGGTCTAGGTCTAGGTTTGAAAGTGGTACTGGTCTAGGAATGGAGCTATTCTACAAAAATTTATCAATAATAAACTTAGTCTAAAATTTATAATGTCAAATTTCTTCCACAAATGGTCAAGTGAATGGATAAAATCTAAATGCCAAACTCAGTAAAAAGTGTTTCAAAAAAATCTAATCTAGGTCTAAAATATTAAAAATGTTGTTAGGTCTTTGGGAACAAGGTACAAATATAGGCTAAAAATAACTAGGTTTAAGAACTAAAATATAAAATAATAGGAATTTTAGAAATATAACACAAAAGCTATACTTAGAACAAAACTAGGTCTATGATAAATGGGAATTACTAGGTCTTTTAAGAAAAAACAGAACAGCTAGACTTGGCATAAAATAGGTCTAAAAGGTAAGATAATTAATCTAAAAATTTTGGAACACTTTGACTTTAACTAGGCATTTAGATTCAAACATAAACTTGACCTTTGTAAAAATACATTGGACTTTAGGCACACATAAGATAGACCATTTCCCAGATCTAGGTACAAAAATAGTCTTTAAATCGAGCAAGGAATTAGTCTAAGTTATACAACCCAAAAGTGAGAGACAAATGTATAATACAAAAATATGTGATGAATAAGCATAAACAAATCAATTTTTTAATCTTCACTTATCAAGACCAATTTTTAACTTGATTTAGAAGGCTTGGTTTTTCAAATGAACAAAAAACTAGACCAAACTGGACAATATAACGATACTAGGCATAGATAAAGAAAACACACATGGTTTTTAAATTTTAATTAGATACAAGGCAACAAGTATTTAAAATAATATGATCATCACAATGATGTTACCTTGATCTAAAGGTATGAAAAATGGTTTGTTTCAAAAACTCTAAGGCACAAGACTTGGAATAAAATTGGTACAGTAATGATTCCCCTTTCAAACAAGTGACACACACAAATTTTTTTTTGAAAAATGATTAAGACAAAGTATGGTGTGAAACATATGGAATAACATGTATTCAAATAAAATATTTATGTGCAAATATGACTTGTTTTTTATGTGGTTTAAATAAATTAACAACTTTGACTCAAGATAATGCATGTAAAAAGGAGAAACAACAAAAACACCTAAGTGTATCATCTTAATCCTAAAAGCTAACAAGGTGTCTTTGTATTATTGAATTCCATCTATATATTTTATCTTGAGAGAAAATAATATTTTTAATCCAAAAATTTAAATGCACTTTAAAAGTAGGTTTTTTAAGCCCCCTTTCTCTCAATAGTTCATATGATAACATGGAACTTTAGGCTACTTGCCATGTATTGGTAGTATATCCAATAAAAGTGGGGTTGTCTAAACACTATCAATTTTCATATGTTTTAAATTTTCTCATATGTGTGTTTAACACTATGAAAAAACACATCATTTAGATTCATTTTAACTGGCTTGTTATCAAAAGGTCTTATCCTTTTCATAACCACTACATCTATCAATTGATTAGTGTAGTGTGATGTTCAACTTAAACCTACATTCTAAGGTAGTCTCTTACTAATGTAGTTTATTTAACTACTCAAATAATCATCCTAGTAAGTTGACCTCAATTTATATACCCATATCATGGAGTGGGGTTGAAGTGATGCTAAGAGATGAATTCTTGGGTCAACACTTCCTTACATAAATCATGGGGAGGCAATGAACTTCCACCCACAAGCTAATATTCATGAATTAAAAATTGTGGAAGGACTTTATGGTCATTTGAGGATCATCTAAATCACTCAAATTTTGGAGAACACCTTTGTAACTTTCCTTCCATGATTTGAACAAAGCAACAAAGGTTAAAAGTGAAGCATTTTTTATCACCTAAGTTATTTAAGGTGGACAGGGGGAGAGCATACATGCTACACTTGGTTTGAAAAATAAACACACAACAACAACCAAAAAAAGAAAAAAGCTCTTACAATCACTTAACTAGATTGTAAGTTCATTTTTTAGAGAACCAAGCAAAAATTGATATGAATTTTAGCCCTTTGGCATTGTTTGACTTGTGAAATTTGAAAAACAAAAACAAATCAAGTAAATGATTTTTAAACACCAAACATAAATGTGAGTTTGAATCTTAAGAGTGTCAAAAATGTCTTTCCTTGGTCTTTGGGTCCTGTAAAAAGTGTTGGGGGATCCTTATGATTATAATCTAAAAGCAAGTGAGCAAATGATAATTGAAATTTAGCTCTTAGGTTTCTTATGTTTTTCACATAGTTCAATACCACATATACATATAGAAAAACCACAACTTTCCTGTAAAACCACAACTATATAGTACAATAATGCAAATATTAAGACAATAACATAACTAGAAACATAAAATAGAAACTAGGACTTGCAAAAATGCAAATGACAATGTAAAACCACAACTGTCAATGTAAAACTACAACTGAGCATGTAAACCTACAATTGAGTAATACAAAACTATAACTAAGCATGTAAAACCACAATTGAGAATGTAAAATTATAACTGAGCATGCAAAACCATAACTAGGCATACACAAATGTAAATGGGCATGCAAAAACTCAAATGTCATGTAAAATAAATCTAGGCATACAAAACACACTTGGGCATGCAAAAATGCAATTAAGCATGCAAAAATACAACTAGGCATGTAAAAATGCAACTAGGCATGCAAAAACACAACTAAGCATGCAAAAATACAATTATGGGTTGTAATAACATGACTAGGAATTGAAACAATGTTTTTTATTAGATATGATAAACCCAAGTTTTATAGGGGACCTGAAACCAAAAACATGAAATAAAGAGTTTTAAGCAGGCCTAACAAGGCCAAACAAGTAAAAAGAGAAAGACTAAATAGCAAAAACAAAATCAAACACAAAAAACATGTTAATTGGGGGGCCCTCCTAGGTGTCCTCCTCAATAGAATTATCCTTAGGTAGGAGATTGGTCTTGTCTTTCAATGCTTTGGCTCTGGTTTGATTCTCAAGACCCTCAACTTATTCACCCAAAATAATCATCCTTAGGCATTTCCTACCTTTCACTTGGGGGAAGGGATGCTTAGGGGGGACCCCCATGGGGGGGGGGGCATGGGGGATTTGGCATCCTTATGAAATTTTATAACTAGGGAAAGGGAAGGGGTAGGGTAGACTGCACCAACACATGGGTTGTGGCCTCCATCACCCAGTGAAGCTTGTTCTAATCTTGAATCAATTTTACCAAACTGAAACCCACCTATTGAACCTTTATGTTGAAATTTTACAACATTAATTTATTCTTCTCATGTTCCTCTATTACAATGGCCTTACCTTTTTGATATTGGGTGGAGGGAGAGCCAATGGTAATGGGTTTGGGTTTAAGGATGAAAAGCATTTTCAAGGGAAGGCCATCTAAAGGGGAATGGGGAAAACTATTATGAGGAGAAAGATCAGTGGTGGGGAGGGTGCACACAAAATTATCTCCCTCTAGGATGTCCTCTGAGGAGTCATCCTCAGAGGAGAATCCTTTAGGGGGACATTTTTGCTGAACAAGGTACAACCATGTTTCACCAGTAGAGAGATAAGGCCTTCATGTAAAGTCAGGTTAGTGGCATTAACCTGGTAAAGGAAGACTATGATTTCCAAGGATTTTAAGAGAAAATATGGAAGGCTAATCTTAAAACCAATGAAAATATGGAAGGAAGACTATGATTTCTAGGGATTGCAATAATGTGAATACATAGAGTAAAAGTGAAATTGCATGTGTAACATTTATGAGCTTCAATTTTTTTCTTTTTGGTTATCAAGTTATGATTTTTACATGAAAATTGTTAGGAAGAGATCCTAAAATTCCTTGAGAATAATTTTTTTGGGTACAGGTCCCATGAGGTGTTCCATCATGTGAACAAGGAATCCATATAGGGGATATTAGTATAGTGTTAGTCAAGAAAACCAAATCAAAATAAATACCTTAAACACTAACACCTAAAGCTTAGACACTAGGGAGAACATAGGTAACAAACATACAATAAAAACACAACTATAAAACAAAATAAATCATCCTTTTACCTTCCTTGTATCTCCAAATGACTTTTTAAGTTGTCTTTCTTGACTTTTTGCTCAATAAATCTTTGTCAATGAATATCCATTGCTCTACCTCTCCTTGACACTTTGGTAATGTTGGTTGGCTTAGCTTGGCTTGGCTTGTGAAACTAGCATGTTAGCACTACTAGAAGAGCTTCTTGGAGGTATTTTAGCCTAAAAACATTTCACTAAAAAATATTAAAGATCAATAGGTTAGGCCTTCTATTTATAATCTCCAAAGTTAAATCTCACCCAAGTTGAGTTAGGTTAGGATTTAAGCATGGAATGAGTTCAAACTAACCCTAGGTGAGTTAAAGTTAACTCTAGTTGAGTTAGGGATGGTACATGTAATTATGATTTTTAATTACTAGGCATGGCTCAAAAAATAGATATTTTTTAGATATTTTGTGAGAGATTGACAACTCATAAAAGCAATGATGAAGAAGCTTGATATTTTGAATTTTTGAATTTCTATTTTTAGATATTCATTAATTACAAATGGATTATTTAGTTAAGATTTTAATATGGTTGAATTATTTTATTCATTTTGATTAGCATTTTAGATCTTTTAGGAATTATTCAATTTCCCCACTTAATGGGTTCATAAGCCAAACTGCAAGTTATTAGGTCACAAGATGACTGAGGGTGAATATGTGAGATGTTATTATCATGTATGAGCTATTGTACCAAATAGGGATGCCTCAACATGATTCTAAGCATTGAAAAATGATACATGGATGAAATTGGTATGTTCAGTGATTTCTAAGCCTAATTTTCAATGTATGGTAGAAATCAATCTAAAGTCAAGTCAAAAGCTAGTTGTAGCTAGAATGGGGTATATACATTTTGTTCATACTTAGATTTAGTATGTGCTTGAATAAATTCCATGATTTATGTTAGATAATATAACTATGTTTTATTTACCATTCATGAGTTTTGTTTAGGTAGGAGGTATTTACTTATAATATTTGGTTGTGGGACAATGTAGTTGTAGCTTGTGGAAATATATGTTTATTCTTGAAAAATACTAGCCATTATAATAATAGTGACCATAGTATGATGATTGACAACTTATATTTTTTGAGTATTGATTGCACAAATAGTCATTATGATTGTAGTATATTATTGGGGAATAAATGTTGAATGTTTACTAAAGCCCTAGTAGTTTTATCATGATGGATATTATCTTTGCCTTGAGTAGATAAAGAGTATTGAAACTATTTATCCCTAAAATAATATTATATATTATAGAGGTTTTAATAAAACCAATATGAAATAATGTTTTTTTCTAGCATGGCCTTATCTTAAGTTGTATTTATTATTTTAAAACAACCATAACACACAAACACACACATAGACACACATGTTGTGATGTGATAAAAAAATACTATAACGTTGTCTTGACATAAAAAATTCCATGTTATAATGATTTTGACTTGCCATAATACAATAATAGCATGTGATAGTTGTTTTATTGATTGGTTATAGCACATCATCATGGGTTTGACACTAAGAGGCTATAATATTTTATGATGTTGTATGATCTTTAGTTGGTTGTTGAACACATGATTTATGGTATATAGTTAGATATTGTAACCTATTTATGTGTTAGTGAACCTATATGGTTGTAAATGACTTGTATTTGAAATACTAAGCTAATATAACTATATCCTATTCTGCTTAAGTAAATAACAGTTTGGAGATCTACATGGTTGGAGTTTTATTTATCTCTGAGGTTTATTTTATTTTAATTATATTGTGGCTTATATAATTTATAAATGATTTTGAGAGAGAATTTTCTCTTTATAAACTAGTGCATGTGAATTCACTCTCACCCATAGGCTTATAAGGGTAGCATTTGTATTTAAGCTTGAGTCTTCTAATCATTTCCTAAGTTTAGTGTGGAATCTATGAATCCCTAATTAAATATATCTCTAACCAAATTATATAATCATTGTAATTATCCTTTATATGAGGTTTTGTTTGGGTTTTTAGATAGTTTGAAATGTGTGTTTGTATTAAAAAATAAAAAGGCCTACAGCCTATGAAGAAACACTCTTTTTGATGGCTATAACATAGGCCAAAATTCAAACAAACAATGTTATTTTAAGTGTGAATCTTGGTGTGTTTTAGATGTGATTTGTTAGTTAACCTCACTAATGTATTAATGAGTATTTTGATTGAAAATGGATGTGTGTGTGTGTGTGTGTGGGGGGGGGGGGGGGGGTGTTTACCAAATAAATATGTCTACATTAAGAATATTTAAAAAGTATTCCATGTTTTCTGGATGATAGTATTTACACTTTAGTCTGTATGGTCATGTATGATGTAATTGTAGATGAGTTCCATGGAATGGTTGGATAGCTTAAATCTAGATTGTGATTATTGTATTTTTGTGTGAAAGACTCTAAAAATAACGTCCTCTTAATACTCTATTTATGTGGGTTATGTTGTGATTATTTAATTATGAATAATATTGTTTTTGATTAAGTATTAAAACACTCATCATTATTGTTAATGTATGATGAGTGATAGGTAGGAGCCTATTTACAAATCACTCAATTTTAGTTAACAAAAAGGTAAGAATAACTTTATAGTATAGCCTAGAGTAATGCTGATGCAAAATATGACACATTTTATTGAAATTTGAAACTACTATAAAATACTATGGCCAAAGTAATGTTATAGTTGTATACATTGTCTATCCATTGTACTTTTTAATTTACATGTTTTGTTAATATCACAATGGATAGAGTCATACTTAGGGTCTATATGATTGGATACATGTAATAGTGATTGTATTTTAATGTGCTCTTGGATGGTTTTGGATGCTCACATAATCAATATATACTCGTTTATTAAGGGAAAGGTCACTCCTAGTGGGGAATTGAGTGCGATACTAACAGTCTATGGTTGGAGGTAAATCACCCAAATGATGCTCTCCCTCTCTACAACTAAATCTGAACCAATTCTAATGCATACTAATGAGTACTACACTATTTTTAGGATTGTTTCATTGAGGCTATATTTTGTTATTGTACATTTTTTTTATTAATATATTAAATAGATAGTTCTAGTAGAGGCTATTATAATGCATGTATGTTCATTATTTATCATGTTGTACTTTTCAACTACTATTTATTGTGATGTTTATAGATGGATTGACATACTTATGTAATTTTTATTTACCATGATGTAATTTTAGTTGAGAAGATTCATATTGATGTGTATTCTTATAGCTTTTGTACCATTAAAACTCTTTTGGTTTGATATATTTATTAGTATTATGCTTAAATTAATGAATTTACAATGTATTATATGGTTATTATTTATTAGATGATTTCAAAATAGAATTAATAGAATTTTATGTGTGATTATGGTGCATAAAATAAATGGTTATATTATTAAATACCTTCATTATTTGAATGGTAGTGGGATTATTTTAGTTACTTTAAAAAAAAAATTGTGCAAAACTCTATGTTAAACCCATGTGGGGTTTTAAAATGTGGTATTAGAGAATAGGTTTAAATTCCTAGACATGATGAGTCCATTAGATCTTATTTTTATTTTTCATTGTTATTAGTAGGAACATATAGTTTGTTCAAGATTTAACGCTATTGGAAACCCACCCCATCAAGATTAGAAACCTAATATGAATCAATTAGAAATAAAAGAAATTGTTAAGTTAGATTTAATCCTCTTCGAATTGAATGAGACACATGATAAAATAATGACATTGGAACAAGAAGTCTATGGGCATGATGAAAAATAATATAAAGAAGAACACTAGGATGATTAGGAATAAGGTCATGACTAAGATCATGCTAAATAATATCAAGTTGCATGGGCTAAAGTTATAGAAAAAATTACATATGACATAAAAAATGTAAATTGACCAAAGTTTTTGGATATAGTATTGGGGGATAGAGCCAAAAGGTGGCTCACATAAATTGAGAAATATTTAAAATCTAAGGTGATACAAGTGGTATGGGGAACATACCAACTAGATGGTGAAGTGGTAACCTAGTAGGCCAACAAGAAAATGGAGATGGGTCTTGCTTCCACTACCACCAAGTGAGATCAATTTATTTCTCTATTTAGGGAAAGGTGTTTTCCACACCTTTATTTTTACCATAAGTTGATAGATTTTCAAATTTAGAAACAAGGAGAGCTATCAATGACTAAGTGTTGGGATCAATTCATAAAACTTATAAAATATGTTCCTTAATATATGAAGGGATGAGTGTTTCTAAATTATAAATTTCATCATGGGTTTAAAACCTAACATTAGATGTGAGATAGATGTAGATAGACCTAGTTCCATCAAAAATCTATCAAATAGAAGTAAAATTTTAAATATCTTGTCAAAGTAAGAGATAAGTAGATTGATTTTGAAAAAAAGTGGAGTGTTTAGATGATTTGAGAAATTAAACTCAAATACAAGGTGAGAAAAAATAACTAAAGTTAAGACAAATTTCAACCATTCAAGTAAAGAAAATGTAATGGAAGAGATGTGAAATTTTGGTTGTTAAGATAGATGAGGTAGGAGAACCTAAGGAACCTATCATTGAGTATTTCCAAATTTAACATGAAATTTGGGATGTGTTTATAGAAGACTTTCCTGGACTAGCTCCAAAAAGGTAATTTGACTTCATGATTGATATCGTTATAGGATTTGAACCTCAATCCAAGGTACCATACAAAATGACAACAATTGAACTTTTATAATTAAAATCTAAAATATAATAAATTTTATCCAAAAAGTTAATCCATCTAAGTGTATCACATTGGGGAGTTCCCATAGTGTTTAATAAAAGAAGGATGAGGATCTTCATCTATGCATAGACAAAATTATGTTGAATAAGGTAAATATTAAAAACATGCTTATTTTACCCCATATTTATGATCTTTTCAATAAAATGTGAGGATCAATGGTATTTTATAAAGTTTACCTTAGATTAGGGTATTAACAATTGAGAATCAAGGAGGAAGATATTCCTAAAATATTTTTTAAGATGAGGTATGAATATTATAGATTTATAGTTACACTATTTGGGCTAATAAATACACATGTAACCTTATGAATCTTATGAATAGTGTGTTATAAATTACCTAGATCAATTTTTACTTGCCTTCTTAGATGATATATTAATATTTTAAAAGGACAAACAAGAATAATTATGATACTTGTAAATGGTGTTGTAATGCTTGCAAAAGCATAAAATCTATGGAAAATTGTCAAAATATCCTTTATTTTATAATAAGGTACAATTATTTGGGGTATATATATATATCCAACTAAGATAAAAGACATCATAGAATCTATGGCACCTAAAAATTTTCATGAGGTGCATAGCTTCATGGGTCTAACAAAGTATTCTATGAAATCTGTAGCCTACTTCTCAAGGATATATAACCTCATCATCTCCTTGAAATTAGAATAATAAAGGTTCTTATGGAGTGAAAAGTGTGAAGAAGCCTTCCAAATTTTGAAAAATATTCTTACATTGGCATTAATTTTATGTATTCTAGATCTGATTTGAAATTTTTGTTTTGGTAATGGATGATTCAAGGGATGGTCTTAGAGGAGTGTTGTTACAAGAAGGATTAGTAGTAGCTTATGAATCACAAAAATTGAAGACTTATAAATAAAAATATGCCCCACATTATTTTGAATTGGTAACCATAGTTTATGCATTGTAGGTTTGGAGGCATTAACTATTGGTAAAGCTTATTAATCTTAAGAGTGACAATCTAGGACTCAAATATATCTTCACATAACCAAGTATAAATACTTGATAAAGGTGATGGCTTGAGTTTTTGTCCAACTATGAATTTGATATAAATTACATAAAGGGAAAAAGAACAAATTTGTATATGCTCTTAGTCATAAAAGGTACATAGCAACTATGGTTACTATCAAAACTACCTTTTGAGATCAGGATCTAAAATTTTCTCTTGGAGATGATTTCTATGAGTAGGTTAAGAAAGATCTGGCAGAAAACCCACAAGATCATAGATATGAAGGGTTTCATTTTGAAAAAAATGGATTGATACGGTTCCAAATTGAGAGGGTCATAGTGCTTAGATAATTTCACAATGCTCCTTACTTAGGTCATAGAGTAACTAAGATAATGGAAAAATTGAAGCAATTATATTTCTAGAAAAGAATCAAGAAAGATAAAAAAATTTATTAAGGTTTTTGAAATGCCAACAAGTAAAAACAAACATTAGAGATATAGTGTTTCGTAGCCCATGAAGTAAACAAAGACAATTTTCTAGGTAAACTATGTCAAATATTTTAAATCAAAAAAGTTTCTTTGGCATAGTTTAACCATTAAATTTTATTTTTTAAAAATTAGAATATGTTCATCATGTCGAGTTATTGTATCCCCATGACATTATAGAATACAAGTGTCAGGCTATTAGCATGGATTTTATACAAGGAATACCCATGTATATAAAAATAAATGATATGATTTTGGTGGTAGTCGATAAGCTAATAATGGTGGCACATGTTATACCAAGAAATTTGACAGATGATGCACTGGTTTTATCAAGGCTTGTATAGTAAATTTTTAGGTTACATGAAATTACAAAGAAAATAATTTTTGTTAGAGATACTTGCATGACCTCTAGATTTTTATAAATTCTTAATGCATCATTAGGAACAAAACTTAGATTTAGTATAGCCTACCATCCTAACATGGTTGGGTAAATAGAAAGGGTAAAATAGGTTTTAAAAGATAATTTGAGGTTGTATTGCATGGACTAGTAATACAAGTGGGAAGAATATATTTCATTAGTTTATTTTGATTATAAAAATTATTTTAATACATCTTTGAAAATGACACCATTTGAATCCTTATATGACATAAAATTTAAAACACCTATCAAATAGGACATGTTAGAAGATAGAGTGATTTTTGGCCCTAAAATGCTTTCTAAAATCGAGGGAAGAGTAAGGATGATTTGAAAGATGTTGGCTAAAACTAATGATAGACAAAAAAATTATGTTGATATAAAAATTACAATAAGATAATTATTTGTTGGAGATAACATTTTTCTACATGTGAAACCCTGAAAGAGTTCAATAAAATTTGGCAAGTCATCTAAATTAACACCTAAATATATAAGACCATTTCAAGTTTTAGAAGTGATAAAATTTGTTGCATATAGACTTGCTTTACCACCATCACTTTCTCAAATTCATAATGTTTTCCATGTGTCTTATTTAAATAAATATGCAGTTGATCCTTCACATGTGCTTGATTGGAATTATCTACAGGTACTAGATCTAGGAGTGGTAACAATATATCTCCTTAGTATATTTGAAAAATGCAAGATTGGCTTGAATAATAGAGAAGTATATTAGTATTGGTTAATGTGGGATATTCAACTATATAATGTTGTGATTGTTCTATTGTGACTATTTTAATTTACATTCTAAATTTTATTCTTGACATATTTATTCAGCAAAAAATATATGGTTAATGATTAAATTTTCTAAATTTTTATTTGGATATTACACTGTACTCATAACATTTATTTTGAGTTAATTTTCCTTGTTATTTTGTTATGTATGATAAAATAGACTAACTACTTTTCTCGTGTTTAAAGTAAATGCAAAACATTTTTACCTTCACATATTATTCTTAAAGAAGAATATAATATGAAAAAGGGTAACATATCATGATAAATGGGAGTAGACAATTTTATAAAAACTATCACATACATGCACATAGAATTACCTTGTTTATGATTGTTTAGATTACATTTTAAATTTATATTGGTTAATATCCATTATTATAAATGACGTTTGATTTTTCATAAAAATAATATATTTAATAACAATATCATAACAAGTATTTTATATTTAACTATTTTGATTTAACTATGAAATTAGTTATCATTTAAAACTTAAAAATCATTGGTTATGACTTCGTTGTTTGTTTTTACATTTACAAACTATTTAAAAAATTTATAATCCATGTCTCTAACTACGTACATGAGTTATATCCTTGAAATATTATTTGCATAGCTACATGGTCATGTCTTGTTCTACTTGTACCATTATTTTGAAGCTACGAGTATTTTTTTTTTAAATATTATGACTTTACATTGGACCCTAATGTGATTAACTTGATATTCTAAGTAAATTCTTGAGGAATCGATAAAAAGAAAGTAACAAGAACTTAAAATAAGTACAAATATATATTTTTTTTGGAAATGAATGACTTTTATCTTGGAAAATTGAGAAATAACAACTTTTAAAATAATTTATGAAACCCCAAAGATTACATGCTACCTATTTTGTTCATACTTTGATTTATTAAGTTTTTGATTAAATGTCATGATTTGTATTATCCAATATAGTTGTGTTGTGTTTACCATTAGTGAGTTTTCTATGTAGAAGGTATTTCCTAAACAATTCGTGGTTGTGGGACAATGTAGTTGTAGCTTGTGAAAAATAGGTTTATTCTTGAAAATTCCTAACCACTGAAATAATAGTGATCATAATATGATGATTCATAACTTATATTGTTTGAGTATTGATTACACATATAATAATTATGAGTGTATCATATTGTTTGACAATGAATGTAGTATGTTTTTTTGAAGCCCTATTAGTTTTCAAATGATGGATATTGGTTTTGGATTGAGTAACTAAAGCATATCAAAATTATCTAACCCTAAAATAATATCATATAAATTATGGAGGTTTCAATAAAACTAGTATGAAACAGTTATTTTTAGATACAAACTTAGCTTAAGTTGTATTTTTTGTTTTAAAACAACATAATATGTATGTGCCCACAAACACACACACACACACACACACACACACACACACACATGATGTGATAAAAACTTCTATAACATTATCTTGACATTACAATAAATCCATGTTATAATTATTTTTCCTTTCCATGATATGAGAATAACATGTGGTAGTCATTATATTTATTTTTTTGTAGTGCATCATCATGGATATGCCCTAAAATGGTGGAAATGAATTATTTTTAAACCATTGGAGATAATTTTAGCTATTATAGATGTTTGAGAATGTAGTACATTTTGATGTTGTAAGATATTTAGCTAGTTATTGAATACTTGATCAATGTTTATAGCTAGATACTATAACTTATTCATATGTCAGTAAATCTATATGGATGTAAATCACTTGTATTTGAATTACTAAGATAATAAGGCTCTATCCTATTTTGCTTAAGTAAATAAAAATTTGGAGATCTACATTGCTATAACATTAATTATGTTTGAGTTAACTATAATTATATTGTGGTTGTATAATTTTGAAATGGTTTTGGCATAGCATTTTCTCCTTATAAACTAGTGGATGCAAGTTCACTCTTACCCATAGGCTTATAGGGGTAACAAGTGTGTTTAATATTGAGACTTGTATTCATTTACTAAGTCTAATGTGGAACCTAAGAATCATTTATTAAATAAAATTATAACCAAATTATAGAATCATTATAATTATCATCTATGTGAGATTTTTTTTTTTTTTGTTGCGGGGGGGGGGTTTGAGATAGTTTTAAGTGTATGCTTGTAAATAAAAATACACAAGCCTATAGGTTGTTAAGAAACACTCTTTATAAGGGTTATAACACATATCATAATTAAAATAAGCAATTTTATTATAATAATTAACCTCTATGTGTTTTATATTTGATTTACGATTCAAATCAGTGATGCATAAATGGGTATTTTGACCAAAAATGGATACATATAATAGGTTTAATAGATAAAGAAGTATGTATACATTAAGAATATTAAATAAGTATTCCATATTTTTTAGATGATAAGAGTTACACCTTAGGGTTTATGGTCATGTATTATGGAATTGTACATAAGATATGTGGAATGGTTGAATAGCTTAAATCTAGCTTGTGATTCTTATATTTTTTTGTGAAATACTCCAAAAATGGCATCATGTTAGTACTCTCTTTATGTGGGATATTTTATGATGATTTTATTATGAATAATTTTTATCTTTATTAAGTATTAAAACAATAATTATTCTTGTTAATAGATGATGATTAAAATATACGGAGATGATTTTTAAATCACTCATATTCGGTTAACAAGTGTATATACTAAAATCTGATTTATATAACATCTCAATCTTGTATACTTGAGAAATACTTATCAGGGATCTACCATTTAGTTTTATCCTTTCCTACTATAAAAAGGATTAAATTATACATATTAATGCACCTAATTATTTATCTTTTGTTCTAGCCCTATAATTCTAATGACCCAAATCCTTTATACAATATAAAAATATTAAAACCTAATATATATCCTTCATTGTCAATTTCAAATCCTCAACCAATTTTTAGTGCATCAGATACTTACATTAAATATAGGGACACTTGTATTGACACAAGTGTCTAAATTATTATCCAATGTCCAAATATAAAAAATCAGTTAATTTGAAAATCTTTTGAATCTTATGTGTCATCCCATTTGATTTACTTAATCCTTCCATGTGAAATTTTAAAAAGGTGTGGTAAAAATATAAAACAAAGACCATTCATTATCACCATGTCATATTTGAAATGTTTACCAAGCACACATCTATTAAATCACCTTTCAAGTATTAAAAACTACCCTATTCTTCCCTATTTCTATATCAGTCATAGGAGTAGTCATATTACAACTCTAAAGCATTTAAATAACAACCCAAGAGAATTGATTTTCAAGTTAAAAAATAAATCATTGCATCCCCTTGAATATATCATAGTGGACCCTTGTGCACCCACAAGACAACACTTAGGGGAGAATTACATATGTCTAAGGCCCTCTTCAAAATAGTGGCTATCTAGAAAAAACTCATTTATAGAAGGGTATTTGAGGTCAAATCTAATTTGTGAGCCCACTAACCCATTTTTGGAAAGGTAAAAAGATATAAGTTAAAGAGCTAGGGTTTTGATCCATACATTACTATATATAACCTATGCACATGAATAAAATATATCATGATGTAAGAAACATCCCCCCTAAGGTGTTTAATGTGATCCACACTGAAGGTACCTATGCAACTTAAAATTATCATCCCTTCACATGTGTAGCCCCTCAAATTAATGTAAAAAATCCTAACTTAGCTTATATGCATTCATTTTGAATCAAGGAGGATTAATTATTTTTTTGTGACTTTGGCAAGAATTCCCTCCCATTTGAGCCCTAGTTGGTTTGGTCACATCTAAAAATTTCAACTTTCCCACTCAAACTTTACACTTCTAGCACCCATGAGTGGTCATAGAGACTACTTATAACCCACATCATGTAAATAGATCCACAAGCAAAAGGTCTAAAAGAGACTCAAGAAGGGGGACTTACAGAGTTTATGGAATTCACTACTAAACATAATGGCATGGTTTCTCAAGACTTCATCATAACATGGACAAAATGGAAGGTCACCATGTGAGTCATCACCATAAATGTCTTAGAATAATTCATCAATGATGTTAGGTGTATGTCCTACATAAGCACCAAAGAGTTTAAAGACCATTCAATGAAGCAATAATCTCTACAGTGATTCTTCAAAATGAATGAATCTATGTAGATAGACAAGAAAGGGTTCCCTTAAGCCAACCTCTTACATTACTAGCCTAATAACTACCTTTAGATAATGAGGTACATGACTATAGAAGGTAAGTACTCTTTAATATTTTCACACCATTTCTTTCTCCTAAATCACTTTATTGGGTTTAAAATCAATCTTCCATTTTTGTCACTCAAGTCCCTAAAAAGTATTGCTCTACTCCACTAAGTTAATGATATAAACCCCATCCTCCATCATGGCCTTATCCTCCTTCTTATTAAACATGATCAGACCCTTTTAGGTTAGAAGGTACCCCCTAGAGGATCTTATTTAGAGGATGACTCCCTGGTGGAGGAGCCTATTAAGGGATCCCACCTACCCTCTAAACGCTCCACCTAAAATAGTTTATCTTAGTCCCTACTTGATGACCTACCTCTCAAACTATTATTTATCACTAAGCCTAAACCCATTTAAATTGGGAATCCTATGACTTTAGCTTGGAAAGGTAAGGCCATAGTGATGAAGGAATTGGAAAATAACAAACATTTTCTATAAAATTTCAACTCGAGGGTATAGCAAGTAGGGTTTGGCCTAGCTAATCTTATCTAAGATTGGAATGAAATTCAATAGGTGGATGAGGCTACTATCCAAAAAAAATTCTACTCTACTCAACCCCCATAATTCCCTATTATGAAATCTCCCAAGGTCCTAAAAATCCCCCTAGGCTCCCCCATAAGGGTGCCCCTAAACAAGCACATTTATAGGTTAAAGGTAGGAAGTGGACTAGAATGATATTCCCTGAGGAAGTGGTTAAAGGCCCTAAGAATCATACTCATTCCAAGGTTTTAAAAGACAAACCCATCATCTTGGTGAGGGATAATACTGCTATTGAAGATACTTAGGAGGGACCTTCTTCCTAGATCACTTTTAGTTTTCTATTTCCTATTTTCATTCTAAGTACTAGTTTTTCTATTTCTATCTTTTTGGCCCTAGTTGGCCTGTTAAAACTATTTTAACATACTCTCATGGTTCCAAGTACCTATAAAACCTAATTTTACCCTATCAAATAACAAAAAAATATATAAAGGAAATAAAAAATTAAAAATCTCCAAGTAATTATAATGAACATTTTATAATGGATAGTTTCATTTATATGAGGACACTTGCATTAATGTAAGTGTCCCAAGGTTGATGAAAGTGTCAAGGACTCTAAAAATAATATTTTTATAATTTGACAACTGGGTCCTAATCTTGTTCCTACCTATTACACATGCATATCTTAGTTCTACCTACACATTTGTAGATAAGTTAAGTATTATCTCTTCCTAGTGTATATGAAATCAAATTAATTTTTTAAATGTAATTTTTATATATAACATAACTCAAATTTTTAATTTTTAATTTTATCTTATCCAATTTTTCAATTAATTGTCTTAATTTAGAATAATTTTATTCATCTTTGTGTATAGGATATTCTACCCTTTAACCCTCATCCAAAACCTAAAAAGGGTTAAATAACAAGAAAGGTAAAAATAAGTATGTGTTATATAAGAGAGTAATGATTATGTTTTAGATTATGGTAAAAACAGGTTTTGAAGGGACCCCAAAACCCTGAACAAGAAGAAAGATATACATTTAAGCACAGCCAGGTTAACACATGAACCTGATAACAAAAAAGAACCAAGACCAGGTTTTACAGGGACCTGTTACCGACAAATAAGAACATGAAAAAACAACTGTCAAAACACTGAACTGAAAGATAACCAAATGGATTAGCAAACTTCCAGATCCATAACCAGAAAACCAAGAAAAAATGACTGGTTTGCTGCCCCCAAAAAACCAATCAGCAGAAAGGAACTTTGGATGAATTTTTTAAATTCAGATTTTTCTTTTTGCATGACCGAAGATTCATATCTAGAGGAGGGACCAAAGGCTTAGCCTTCTTTCTTCTGACTATTGTCCAGCCGTCTTCTACCTTAGCTGCCTCAGCAACCCATGCCTCAGAAGACACTGATCTGTGGACACCAGAAGGCATGAACTCCTTGTGACAGTCTAACACAGTCTGGCTCTTAGAAAGATCCTCCAAAATAGGGGAAGAGATCACCAGCTCCTCCTCAAGCTCAGCTGTATCTTTAACTTTAGCCTCCTCAGAGGCTACATTTGATTGTTTCTCCAGTGATTCCTCTTCATCTTCCGAATCAGATTGCAACCTTTCCTCGTTCTCGATCTTGGAATCTATTGTTGTCTCCAAAGGTTGTTTGTCTATGCTATATTCAGATAAATCCTTTGGCCACCAAGAAGGTGAACGTCTGGGATTGTTTTTCCCATCACCACAATGGGCAGCAATATGTCTCGTTTGGTGACACTTCCTACACCTAAAAGGAATCCCCTCATAATCCAAGATTTATGTCCAGGAACCCCTTGGGGAATCAATGCAAATCACCTCAGGAAGGCCCTTTGAAACATCTAGGTCAGCCAGAAATCGTGCACAAGTCAAATGGTGGCTCTTAGTACTGTCTTCTTCATATAGAAACTCCCATATAGCATTTCCAATGGTTTTATAAACTGCCTCTTGCCACAAATGTATCGGAAGATAAGGGAGTCGCACCCATATAGGGATCTTGTTAAAGGATTCCGAGAGAGGATTAAAATCCTTGTGCCAAGGTTTGGCCATTAGGGGAAAGCTACCCTGCCAAGAAAAATTATTGTGGCACAAAATAGACTTCCTATCTTCAGGGCTTTAAAATATTACTATAAAAAAACCCCTGGCACAGGGCTATATTTGACCATCTTTAATATGCAGCCAACTCTTAACAATCTAGTTCTGTAGATCTATAAAAGAGGGCCAAAAACCATGGAAACAGAAGATGGCAGCACAAGAGGAAAACCATTTTTCTTCTTGAAAGATATTTTTTGCTAATTCAGGGTCTAGAGTTACCCTAATAGGTTTTAAAGCACTTACAAGAGATACGCGGGTAGGTACAGGTGTTGTATGAGGCTGAGCATCATGTATATCTGCTTCGAAGGCTGCCACATCTGCATAGGTTTGCTCCCTTGGTCCATGCCCTGAACCAGGAACGTTGGCCGGACACACAGCTATAGTATCTTCAATCCCCACAGCAGAAATCCCTTTGCGGGTATTCTGGTTCCTCCCTCTATTATCAAGAAGAACCTCCTTCGTAGCGGCAGCCACTACCTTGCCAGCCGCTTGGATCACAGCATCCAATTTCAAATGTGGCTTTGTGCGCGTAGTCGCCGGAGCCAAAACCATCGTGAAGATTTTTAACTATGATTATGTTAACTATGATATAAATTATTGAAATAAAAAAATACTATAAAATGCTTTGGAAAAAGTAAATTTATATCTATATGCATTGTCTATCCACTGTAATTTCTAGTTTACACATTTTCTTGAGGTCATAAAAAATAGAGGTGTACCAAGGGTCTATATGATTGGTTTCATTTAATGGTGATTATACTTTCACATGCATTATTAGATGGTTTTAGATGCTCTCATTCATGAAATAAGGGCCACTCCTAGTGGAGAGGTGGTGAGTAGGTGACCCTCAGTCTATGGTTGGAAGTAAAGTTTCTAAATTATGATCACCCTCTCTATAGTTTAATATAAACACATTCTAATGCATATTCATGGCTTCTAAAATATTTAAAAGATTTTTCCCACTAATGCTTTAATTAATATTATACATTTGTTACTATTGTATTAAATTGATAATTGCAATAGAGGCTATTGGAATACTTATATGATCATTTTTATTATGTTGTATTTTTTAGCTAAGACTGTATATGATGTTTATGTATGGATTAACATGCCTATGTATTTTTTATTTAACATGTAATTCTAGTTTATATGATGTGTTTTTATGTATTATACAACTTTTAAACCATTGATACCTATTTGGGCTGATATATTTACTAAAATTATGCTTAGATCAATGGATTCACAATGTATTATGTAATTATTATTTATAAGATGATTTAAAAATAGAATTAATATAATTTAAGGTGTGATTATGGTACATAAAATAAATTATTATAATATTAAATACCTTAAATATTTGAATGGAAGTTGTATGATTTTAGGAATATTTTGAAAAAAATTACGTAAAATTCTAGGTTAAACCCAAGTGTTGTTTTAACACCACATTTTCTCCCTGCATTGTATTATTCTAGACAATGCAATTATTTTTCCTAGATCTATAAAATAACAACATCGACCTACCCAATACCATTTGTATTATACAATCAAAAACTTTTTTCTATCAACATTATGGCCTAATTAACATCATGATGTCAACTCTGAATATATTTATTGCTATCCTCAACCCATTAAAATCCTACATGGATTATTTTTTCCTTCTTTCCTTGTCCGCCATTGAAGACAAATATTCATGTTGCATTTTTTTTTTACCGAAATCACTCTAGATCTTCTCAATATCAATCTCAATCTATCCAATACCATATGGTATATTTATAAAATCCTCAAAGGTAAATAAAAATTAATTAAAACTATACTAACCATAAACCTTATACCAATTTTACTACTTCCAAACATAAAAACTATAAAATCATCAAAAAAAACCACATCAATGTTTGAAACATCATATTACATTATACCTATTAAATCCAATTTTCATAATCCTGTTGCTACACAAATAACACCAAGTATTATCACATTACAATGTAACACGATTGAAAATAAATATCATACTCTTTCCACTTATGATGATACTTATAGTGAGAGTCAATATGGTCCTCCCATTAATGAAAATTCATATGAGGATCCCAATGATATAAATTTGAAACATATATCATTGACAAAGAGTAACATGATGATTTTCCTTATACACTTGATGATATTTATTATCATGGTGACAATCCAAATGAGAATGACCTTGATATTCTTCCATATGATCATGATGATCATTACACTCATAGTTGTGTTTTTAATCATGATAATCTTAATTGTCCCACCTTCAACCCTTCTCACATGGTTGAAAATCAATATATTAATTCCCTTATCTATGATGATGATTATGATGGAGATGAATACCCTACCATGATAGTGGATATTCCTATGAATGATATTTATTATGACATTCTCACCAAAAAATAAATCAATGTTGATCATGAATTCCTTTATGTCTACGCACAATTTACCCACCCTTAGAAGGCCTTAGAATCATGATTCATCAAACCTTAGTTCACATTCAACCAATATTTACCAATTAATTAATTTATGAAGAAAACCTAATTTAAATGCCTACCAGGTTACACAATATAGGTGATTTTGATCTTAGAGCCTTTATGAATTTTCATAGCTATTATAATTATTATTATATACCAAAATCACCTCTTTCTAATAGTATCAACCAACCTGATACCATTCAATTTCACCTACTTATAATGAATTGCATGGCCATAACCTAGAGTGTGTTATTATAGTTCACTATATTAGTCATGACAAAGAATGTTATAATATATTAATTTTTCCTCCTTAAAAATAAATCATCCATGACACATAATGTGTCAATTCATTTTTCTCTATTTCACTTAACTACATCAACCATGACCTAGAATGTGTTGATATAGTTCAATTTAACTCATTTGAATGTGTTGACTTAGTTGATATAATTATTTTAGTATTGTTTCATCATATTGTATCAATTAGGAAGAGACATAAAATTATGTTTCAATAGAATATATCAACCTAGTCAATACAATCCCTTTTAGTCCTATTTCCTCATATTATATCAACATAATTGATATATTTAATTTTAGTCTTACTCAATCAAATTGTGTTGACTTAGATGATACAGCCCATTTAAGTCTTGTATATCTAGACTATATCAACCTAGATAATACCATTCATAATAGATTTATATCACCTACTAAATATCTATACATTTCCTTAAATGCTACCTTTCCTACTATATCACATTTACATATATTTTGACACCATTCCTAGGCTTATCAATCTTGAAGTTAACTCCAATCCACATATAACCCATAGATTTTAGCTATTAAAATGGTCATCCTCTTATTTTAAAACATGTTTGGGAATATTTTGATGCTCATCCTTTTCTTTCTACACATTTGGGGCACCTTGCACTACCTATATTTCAACCATCGGGTCATCTTTTGATTCACATACTTAATATTATGCATGTATTTGGGAAATTTCATGATTCCCATCCTTATTTTCATGGATTATTGATATCCAAAACTTATCATGAGGTAAATAACCAATAAAAATTTTCATATTAAAAATAAACAAATTTAGCTTCAAGAAACTTTCCAAGACACATGATCACATTGCACACGCTTTTCTTTGATATAGTAATTAACATAGATTTTGCTTGTTATTTTGTCTCATGTTTATTTACTATTATACATTTCATTTCCTTTCTACCTCTTTTGGGATTATTTAATTATACATTGATTCATTTTTGGTTCTTTTTTATTTTTACTTTCAACCTTTATTTCCATAATGGTTATGAGGTATCACCTTTGGGTTTTATATCGTTTTACTTACAACATTGTTTCCATTTTGGTTCTTTGGTATTTTAAATTTAAAATTAGATTAAAATTAGGATCTTTATGTATCACCTAATTTTTTTAATATAATTTTCCTTACACCATAGTTTCCTTTTTGGTTATTTGGTATTTTACTTTCGGTTGTAGATTCTCTTGTAGAGCTTAGGTAACATCTTTAGGCTATCTTAAAATCACATTTATATAGATTTTTACCTTAGTATATATGTGATTATTTGGCTCATATTTAATTTCCCCATATTTTTGGATGAATATTTACTTTCCCCTCTTTTGGGATGATTACTACTTTCATTAGTGTTTGTGTTATATGCCTTTTAGGTCAATACAACTTCCCTAGTGACATGAATATCATAGCATAACCCTATCAATTTTGAAACATTATTTTCCATCCTTTTGATTAGATATGAGCATATTCATAATTTTATCACCTTTATTAAATGGAATAATCTTACAATATCCCCATCTTTCCCTTCTCTCATCTCACTTGAGGCATATATAGGTTAGTTTTGAGATTACACACTTACATGTTGGACAATTCTAGGAATTTTTAAGCACCATGATATTTAATTTCTACCTTATAGTGACTAAGTGTAATTCATCTTGTGTTATCTACCTATTTAAATTATTTTTAGTTTTTATTAATTCATATAGAGGAATAAAATTTTAAAAATCCAAAAGAATTAAATATCATAAGAAAAGGCAATGTTAAAGGAATATAATATCCTAAAACTTAGATCACTCCAAAAGACATGATATTTATTTGGCACATATCATATTTTAAATCAAAAAAAAAATTCCATAGTTAGCCTCATGATAGATCTAAGGTCCATTAGGGTGTGATAGGCTAGTAAACCAAGGTAGGAGGTATTATACTATTACATCATTATATATTCCTACATTATAGTTCCATCTATATTCTCACATAAATGCCCAATATTCATAGTAGGCCAATTATTTGTAATGGATATTGAGGAGTGGGGAACGTTATGGAAAGGAAGTATTGGTCTAATTTCATGCATATAACCTTCATGAGATGATCTATGTACTTCACTTATTATCCAAAACTTTGTGTTTAGTAGTTGGAGTGTCATAGGTCCTTGATGTCAATATTTCTTAACCTTGTCCACTTGTTTAGAGTGTTTCACTCTTGTTAAGGATTTATACATCACTCATATGGCATATTGAATTACTTATTTACATCATATATATTTTCTAAATTACTATTGATGGGTATCACTTTTAGTTGATCACATCCATGATCACATCTTCATAGTTACACCTCTTGGCTTGTAATTTATGAGTTGTATTTTAATAGGACCATGTTTTCCTCACAAACACTCCTTCACCTTTACTTTCCACCCCATTTAATTAGGTGTTTATGATTTCCTATATCACATTTTCTATCAAGCACTAGGTTTTATTTTGTATAAATTGCTCTTTTTTAGAGTATTTCTTCAATGGTGAAAGATTCAAAACTCAGGTGTGCATAACACAATTCGTGGGTCAATCATAATTCATTATTTTATTCAAATGTAAACATTACATATATAATGTATATTTATCCGACAAAAAATAAGACACCACTCATCTTTTATCCCTTATATTTCTCATTATATCCCCTACATCTCTCCTTTATTCTCTTCTAGATATTCTCACTCGACCTATCTTCTACATGATTTGCATTATCAACTCACATTATTATTTATCACAAAAAATAATTATTGTTCACCATGTAATAACTAATAAATTTGTTTTATAACATTCCCCCTAGTCTGAACATGGGGAAAGTAACCTCATGAGTTAAAAACTATATATTTCTCCCCCATAAGTTGGACATCAAGTTCAATCAAAAATGCATTCAATACAACATTGAGGGATTTATTACATTGATGATCATCCATCATAAACATGAGATATTTTTTATTATTAAAAAAAAAATCTTTTGAAGGCTTATTTGATGCTCACAACTAAGAGATAACTTGACACTAAATGACCAAGAATACACAAAAATGACTATGATAAATAAATACTAGTTAAAAAATGAATCAAACTTAAAACATGACTCTTACTATATTTATAAATTTAAGACAAAAAATAAACTCTAAACTAAAAAAATACCTAAAAATGAATAATTATAAATATGAATTTACAAATATAAAATAATTAAACTAAAATAAAATAAAAATAAAAACTTAAAACCATGAATTTTTGAAACCCTTCCTATGTCTAATTTTATGTGCCAAATAGATATTTGAATTTTAAGAATTATTCAAATAATTTATAAGTTTTATTCTCTTGTTATTCAAAATTTTAGATCAATTTGAATCATCAAAATTTTGTTTATAAATAAAAAAGTTATGCTAATTTTTTTGAGGTTGTTTCTACTATTTTAATATTTTTTTAAAAATCAAATCCTCCTTGAATGCCTTCTTTACTATTTTTGTTATTTTTCTTTTGTAACTCTTGATTTCATGAAAGTATAAAACACATAAAAAATTACTATGTGAGTGTGTGTGTGTGTGTGTGTGTGTGTGTGTAGAGAGAGAGAGAGAGAGAGAGAGAGAGAGAGAGAAGAGAGAGAGAGAGAGAGAGAGAAGAGAGAGAGGAGAGAGAGAGAGAGAGAGAGAGAGAGAGAGGAGAGAGAGAGAGAGAGAGAGAGAGAGAGAGAGAGAGAGAGAGAGAGATTTGGATATGTAGATAATTAACATATTATCCATAATGCTGAAAAAAATAATGGATGGAAATCAAAAGAGAGGTCTAAGGGGGAACCTGAGAACTTGCTTTGATACTAGATGTAGAAATTACTCCATTTTAGAGAATTTATTCAAGGGTAAAATAATCAAATCTAGGGTGTATGCAACACAATTCAGGGTTCAATCACAATTCATTATTTTATCCAAATTTAAACATTACATATATAATGTATTTTATCCTAAAAATAAGGAGATGAAATTCATCTCTTATCTAATACATTCTCATTTTATCCCCTACATCTCTCCTTTATTCTCTCCTAGAGATTCTCACTAAACATATCTTCTATGTGAGTTGCCTTATCAACACACTTTATTAAATTATTATTTATCACATATAAATATTTAAAATGACCCTTATAACAATATTTATCACCATGTGAGAACTAATACATTTTTTTATAACACATTTGTCATTATTTAGAGATTTTATTTTTATTTCTCCACCATGTTCTTGTTTGATTTTTATGGACTTAACTTATCTTACAAAAGGATACTTTACAATATTTTATGTTTTTATTAACATGTTAGTATTCCCTTTTTAATCACATTTAAATTCTTATGTGTCCTTTATTTGATTTGGGTATTACTTATCTTACTTTAGACACATTTTTGGGTTTTTTTTTCATAAGTACACTTGGTTGATTGGCTTACTATTTTTCTCTTATTTTTGTCAGTTTCCTTGTTATTTTAGTTCTAACCAAGCCTTTTCAATCCAAAATTACCAATCTTCCAAGGGATTGAGTCAGTTTTAATATTTTATCATTTTTTACTTTGACCATCCTATGTATGCATGTGTTTCTTCTATTTTTAGCCTTATATCCCTAAGTTTTCTCAAATGTAGTTATTTCACCCTCTGTGATCGATAATATGGTTTTGTATACAATAATTCAATGGAAAGGTAAGTAAAGTTATGTATATTCATTTATCAAAAGTTTATATTAGTTATATTTTTGTGTTGCTATGTTCTTTACCAAAGCACTATCCCATGTTATAATATTGTGACAGGTGATGAGTTTTAAGTGTGACATATGTATACACATAATATTTTTTGCTTTATCATTTACTAATGATTTATATTTAATTGAATTTTTGATCATCAATCTCCATGAATGAACACCTTAAAGGTGCACCTAGAAAGGGGTGGGTAGGCTCTTAGTGCTTTATATGAGATATTGATATATATGGCATTATCATATCATTCCTAATAAGAGTCTAACTTATTTTGTTTATCTTGAAATTTACCTCCTTCTAACCTATCCTTATGTTGTTATGTTAGCTTCCTTATATCCTA
Organism: Torreya grandis; assembly: GCA_037957365.1. Classification (NCBI taxonomy): domain Eukaryota; kingdom Viridiplantae; phylum Streptophyta; class Pinopsida; order Cupressales; family Taxaceae; genus Torreya; species Torreya grandis. Next base: position 3,228,145 of record JARHVA010001175.1, on the reverse strand, counting down.
TGAAATCAACTAGGATGATACCATCTATTTAGTTCCTTTTTCCCTTCATATACTATATTAACTATCTCAATGGAATTTTGAGCCTATTTTCTAACATTAGTATAGTATCAGTCTGGTTGATAACATTATGTGTCATTTGACATATCGTAACTATAGTGATAAAATTGATACTATTAGCTTAGTGTTTAAGGCTGGTTTTAAGTATTATATTAGTATATATAGGGGTCATATTTAATTATAAAAATATTATGTATAGACTATAAACAATTTTATTTCATTCACACTTCTACCCTAATTCATATTTAGAGGAGTTAGTGGTATAGGATCTTATCTTGAAGGAACCTTGTCTTGTGGTAGTATTTGAAGATTAAAAGAAGGATTTGAACCAAGGAGGTGTCATGGTATTTAGAGTCCCCAATTAAGTATATCTATGTCTTCCTCTTGTATTTCAAGTCTTTAAACTAAAACATCCCTTATATAATGACACTTGAACTAATGGGGAGATTAGGGATCAATGATTCCACATCAAGGTACTTATTTTTAACCCTATACTATTTCATTTATTTACTTAGTGGATAGGTGTTACCTATTACTTAATGAATGAATGTGTCTATCCTTATCTAAGTTCAGAGATACACATAATACTAGTGTGGGTATAAGATTGCTTAGACTTGTTGTTTAACCTTTTTTAATTTAAGATGATGTAAATTTAATCTAGATTAAATCATTGAAATGAAAATATTTAGATATACTGATCTGGTAAGAATATATTTTAATCTACAGAATTTGTTAAAATTAAAAACTCACTAAAAATAGTAAACTAAGATAGGGTTAGAGAGAGTTTGTTAAAATAATAATATATTTGACTATGTAAACTTTATATAAGTGAAAATTATGTGAAATTATCCTATAGGTAAGGTTATACTAAAAATAATGATTTTCATTTATTGAAATAAGCTCATAGGAGGTATATATAAGAGCATTATGGCCTTGTCTAGCTATTATGACTACATCCTATATGACTATATTTTGTATTTATCCTTCTAGGCATGTGAAAATACTTATGATGAGTGATTTTGGATCTCTTTGTGTTGTTATGCCATTTGGAATACTTGATAACATAAAACCCCTAGTATTACACATGAACTATATGGAAATTAGATAAAAAAAAAAAGAATAAAATGGGTTAGTAAGGATAGTCAAGTTGACCTCAGAAACCCCTTGTGACTGAGCACTACCTACATATCCTAAATGTGCATCATTTTGATGTAGTTATCCCTCATAGAGTGTTATATGATATGTGGTTATGCAATTAGAATGATTAAGTTATATTATTAGTATAAATTTTGGTCCAATACATGCCTTTGACCTACAATAAATAATATTCAAAATTAGCTATTAAAAGTTAAAACATTTTAGAATTTAAATATGAGAGAATAATGGTCTTTTGTTTAGTGTGTAGTGATTTTTGCTAAATATATCTACTGGGGGTATAAAGAGTATCCTTGAATTTATTTTATAGGATAATATTTAGAATAATTTTGCTGACTTGACAAGATGCATGAGAGATCTATTGTGTAACATCTTGATTCAAAAAAATTATTTTTGGAGTGCTCGAAATTAGGCCATACTAGGCGGTAAGGCCAAAGAGCCTCATTGTCTAGCTAGTGCAAACTTATCCTAGAATATCAGATATTGTTGGGATAGGTCTAATAGGAACCTATGGGATGAATAGGGATGAATGCAACTAAAATAAGGATGTTTATATGATATTTACACTAATGTACTAGATAAATGGGCCAACCATAAGGGAATATTATATTTTAAAAATTAACCATTGATAGGAGAGGGTGGTAATGTCAATAATATGTCAATATCCACTAACAATATTGTTCTAGTTTGATGTTACCAACATGTACACAATAGGACTAAACTAAATGTTTGGGGATGTTCTTGAAGGATAGTGTGCATTTTTGAATTATAATTTTAGGTTCATGTAGGTGTGTACTATAAAAATAAAAGAAACAAATTCATAAGGTAGCACATCTATATGAGAGAATGGTGGGTTATAACTATATTTTAATATCAAAAAGTTATTGCCATAATGTCATCACACTTAAGTAAATGTCTAGAGTAAAATGTGAGGATGTCACAAATATTTATTGATATGGATGCAATCTTATTCATATAAAGTACACACCACAAGCAACATAAAGAGTATATGCTAATGTTCCTCTTACATATGTTGATTTTAATTCAAGTAGAGACATTTAGATTAGTTTTTTTTTTGGAAAATGTGTTAAATTTTTGTAAATATTATGTTTACAATTTTTTTAATATGGTGTATAATAAAAATAAATAAATCACTTGAAATATCAAGTTGGAAAAACTAGTTAATGCATTTTGGATATGAGACATTATGATATAATATGTTTATTTTAAGAAAATTATTTGCCTATTATTATTATTATTATTATTATTATTATTATTATTATTATTATTATTATTATTATTATTGTTATTATTATTATTATTATTATTATTATTATTATTATTATTATTTTTGTTGTTGTTGTTAATTAAATGATTTATTAACATTTCATAACATTAAAAATAATAACTCTTTGCATGTTTTAGGTGATAAGAAATTTAAGGGGAAAATATCATATTAAATGGATTTGTCATATGGTTTATGATAGTGAAGTTAGGGTTATATTTGTTATAAGACCACAATTGGTACTATTATTTGGAAGTGTGATATAAATATCATTATTTACTTGTGAAGATGAGATAGATGGATATAGGAATAAGGGAAAGGAAATATGATTTTGGTAGTTGATGATAAGAGTGTCATGCCCAAAATGTTTGTCCCAAAATGCATGAAATTTTTTTAATCACTTAAATGATGCTTACTTATTTCCTACAACTACTTAATTTCTTAACTACTTTGATTAAGTCAATGTGAATTTGAAGTGTGACACATGAAATTATTATATGATTGTTTAATTCATTCACTTTCCACCACAAGGATTCTATAAGAGTAGAAACAAACATATTAGGGTGAGGTTAGGATTATATGTGTTTTCTAAAATATTTTACTTAATGTACATAATAGTAAAAATGGATAAATCACATTAATATAACGATTGAAAATAAGATCTAGATTAATTATAATTTTTTGATTTAATAGGTCAAGGAGACACTAAAACATACATTCAATTCAATACAAGAAAATTAAAAAAAATGGTCCAAGGTGACCAACTATATAATATGGTTACCATCCTAGGGTTCACCAAGGTAGAGTCTTAAATAATGATTCATAAAATCTACACTTAAGGCACATAATAAATATAGTTACAAAAGCACACTCATCTTGAGGTATTTAGAATTAAACAACTTGATATAAAAGAATTAATGATTACATAAAGGTCCTTTTCACTTTTATCTAATAGACATAACATATAAAGTTATTCTAATTACATAAAGGTCCTTTTCAATTTTACCTAATACACATAACATATAAAATTATTATAAATAATAACATATAAGCCCAACATTAAGGATGATAACAAATACCATAACTTAGCCTATGACCTATACCTAATTCCCCCACCATAATTTGAGTAGCATACATATCCACTCTATGGAATTAGGGTATGATAAGTTCTCCTTACACTTGTGTTGGCCTCTTCCATGATACATCATCACTAAAATAGGGTTGGCACACTAAGCTGATGATGGATATAATACATATATCAAGTAAGCTTCTAAATATTTAGACATCCAAAACATGATGAAATAAAAATCTCAAAACATCCACTCAATGTGAAATAACACATATAAAGGTATATTTTCTAAACACCTTAACATCTGAAGGTGTGTTTTCTTACTCAAATCACTCTCACATAATTACACAAACGAGAGTCCAATGTGACAAGGAACCTATGTTCTAGTGATCTAATGAAACCAAAATCTCATCAAATATGGCCTAAGCTACTTGGAAAAGATCTATCTCTCAATAGAATATAAAAAATTATTGAATGTTAAAATGATATAGAATAAACTTACTTTACAAATGAATAAAAAGGGTCACTACCTAACAAAAGCTAAAATTGAGAATCCCAAATTACTAGAAGCTATAAAGTTAAAATGTTAGTGGTAAATGGTAATTCTAAAACTAGTTGTATCTATGATAACATCCTATGGTAAGTCCATCTATATTTTATTTGAGGATTATTAGGAGTTATTATGGGTGTCTCAATATTGGTCAGGATTCTACCAAATGCAATATGAATATCTATTTTCATCATGGTAAATCTAGAAATTACAATTATAGTAAATAGTACCTATAAGTATTTGTAACAAATGTAATAAAAGGGTTGATGTTTATGTTGATTCTGATATGTATGTAAGTAATAGAATATTTAATTTTATTCTCAAAAATCTTTTGCATAACATATTGATAGACCTAGACATCAAAATATGATGTTTTTATTTTTTATAGTCTTTAATACTAAATATTTTAATATGAATTATAAGTATTTATGTTCTTTATTGGTATAATTGTAGAGTTTCTTATGTTTTGATGACTATTTCCTTCATTATATTACTTAGATGTATAATTTTATTTGTTTTTAAGTAGTTTTTATCATGCATTGAATTATTAGATTAATATATTTCTCTATGATAAACCTAGTTTATGAATTCCAAATATTGATTAAACCTTTCTATAAGATTTCCAAGTCACTTTGCATACCTTATCCCTGTAATTAACATGTTTTGATGAAACCCAAGAACCTATGCTAAAAATGTTATGGTGAGCATGGATATATTACAATGGTTACCAATCCAAATAGAGTTGGAGAGATGGTTAGACCATAATTTTTTTGAATTTATAGAGAAATAAGGATAAAGAATTGGGTGTACCTCAAGGGAGATTATATAAAAACACCTCTATAATGAAATCAATGAGAGCTTCTAGTGTGAATTACTAAGCTTGATAGATGATTAGTTAGCTTGAACTAAATATCACTTTTTTTAACCATGAGTCAGTGATATTATTGTGTGGACCAAGGAGAAGATAGAATAGTTGTAGATTTTGGAGATAAATTGGACTCATGTAATTGATCATTGGATATCTACCACTATTGATGGATATATCATTAAGTGTTTAGTATAAGGATATTTATCCTTTGATGTAGTGAAGGATTAGTTTTTGAGAGGAATCAGAGGAAAATTTATGTAGTGACTCTTGATACAAATCAAAATGTTGGTTGTTGAGAAGACCATGGTGCCCACTCCTGCTAATATGGAGTAGTGACTTTGGGAATATGGGGATGTGTATGGGATAAGATAGAATGAATCAAATATGAAAACTTAGAGATTTAAACTAATTCCATCATGGAGAATCAAGATGAGAAGGATCAAAAAAATATTCTAGAGTTAAAAATAGAGTTACAACAATATAAGAGATGGAATCGATAGAATGCACTTCAAGAAACTATAAATAGAAGGAGGAGTAGTAGTAGCATTGATGATTTAGATGAGATAAGATGACAAAGGAAAGGGTAAATTAAATATAAATAGAGAAAGGAACCTAGGCCAAGTAGAGACAGAGGGAGAGTAAGCAATGAGGGTTTATAATAGATAAAATAATTAGTTAGAAGTAGAATAGATGAGTAAAAGTTTATAGTTTCCAAAAAGGGTATTATAGAAATAACATAAACTCATAGACATAGTATAATTTCAAGATTTGAGAGATACATCTTTAGATGTAAGGATCATCTCCCAAGGAAGCACACTCCCTTGAGTCCATAATTTTTCAAAATCATAGTAATTCCCTTATGATCTAGACAATGACACTTGGAAAGGACCAATTACATAAGAAGCTTATAGAAAAAATCTAGAAGTAAATTTTTTTTTCATATCATGATGTTGCATAGAATTTATCAAACCAATAAAAAAATAGAATCACAATATTAATTGCTACAAAGACAAATCCTCTTATCCTTACACAGGCTAAGGATTTCATTACACAACTTTAGATTTTAGAATAAGAGGAAGAAAATAATGGATATATACCTAGAACCTCTACATCCATAGAGTTAGAGGAGACAAAAAAACATATACCAAATTAAAAGTCATCTCCAAGTGTGTAGAAGTCTTCAAAACCACAACCATCATTAACATCAATCGTAACACAATCAATTGTGATAATTGTAGAAAACCCTATTATGGTAGAATAATTGGGTGATTTTATACACTTGGCTCCCTATAATGGGTCTGAAGACCTTGAACAGTACTTAATTACCTAAGACATGAAATGGTAGGAAAAATAAATCACCAATGATAATATCAAGAAGTTTTAATTGATTGGTGCTTTGGGTGGATGTGAACTAGAGTACATCTTTTTAAAAATATATCTAGAGCATCCTTAGATGATGTTAAGAACTAGATCATTGTAGAGTTTAAGGTTAAGAAGATTTCAAGCAAAATGATCTAGGATTTGAAAGAGATTTGATAAGGACCTCGAGAGACTATTGGTGACTATGATCACATATTTTTTGATGTCATGAATAAGATATAATTTATTTGGAAGATAAACATAGAACCACTTGGTTTGTAGAAGGTTTACGACCAAAGATCATATTTTCTATGGATCAAACTTAATTTGGAGATAAATATGATGCTATAAGTACTATGATTTGTGTAGAGTAGATTGAAGTATATGGTGTCATAACTGCACAATCATCTAAGGTAGAAAGTACCTTGTAAATTATTTTGAGTAGATTGGATCAGTTTCAAGGAAGGGTTAATAGACCCAAGTTAGATATCTAGTGCATAGAGTATGGATAATAAGGGCACCACAAAAATCAATGCCCTTGAATTAAGATAGTTATGTGAGATATGTAGAGTGGTAGGGCATGCAACCTCATAGTGTCACCTTTTAAAATAATACATAAAGACTCCACATAACATGTAATATAATTTATACAAGTCACTTACACATGATGACAAGGATTATCATGCACTCTAGTAATTGAAGGAGGATATAACTAAGAATGTATTTGTGTTTTTTTTGTAGAAATACATAATTTCACCATAGGCTACTCTTACCTTAGGAAGAATCATACTAGGGTAGAATCCCTTGGAAATACCTTGGGTTCTTGAAGCATAACAACAACCTTAGACATTAGTAGGTTCCCTAATTTCTACATAGAACTAGAATATTATGTTGTATAACCTCCCATAATCAAATGTGACCTACCCATATCAAGATACATCAAATCCTACAATTATTTAAGCACAACAATCTAGATGGGTTGTAAATGCACCATAGTCACAAGTGGCTAGACCTAAATAATATCCACAACATTAAGGATGTAATCCACCCAAAAATACTAGAAATTTTGGGTAGCCATAGAACCAAGGTAAATGAGGATTTTAGGGGAACAAAGGAGGATAAATAGGTGGATACCAAGGTTTACATAGAGAGGTTGAGGTAATAATGGGCCTAGACCACCCATTAATTATTATCTCTATGGATAACTAAACCATGTGCATAAAACTTATCTTATAAATCTATAGAGATAACCTTATTGTGCATATTATAGAGTGATAGAGTATAAAAATATAGAAGATTATTTAGTCTTAGAAAGAAAATGGAGGGAGAGATATATTAGAAATGTTAATATGATTCATGCATAGCTAAGGGAGGATGCTACATTATAGGTAGTAACTAGACAAAAACATGCAAAATAGGGATTATCTCCATTAGAAATGCCTAAAGACTTGGGTATTAAAAATGAAGGGCCATATTGATACCCTAAACCTACTACTATAAATTTCCTAATGCATGAAGTTACATAGATTTTGAAGACAATCTAGTAGCAAGGGACAAATGTAGGGGATGATGCTACTCTTAATGCATAGATGTATGGGTAGATAGTGCACATATTAAGATAGGATGGGTTTGTCACTATGATGATAGATTTGATAAGACTCCTCATTATGATATATAATGAGGATATCTCCAAAAAAATCATGAACCTACTCCATAAATTACTAAAATGTGCATAGAAAGGCTAATAATGGATAAATAAGTTGGGTTCATTTGTAAAGACCAAGGAACCTTGGGACATTAATGCAAGGATGGACATAGAATTAGTTGGTTATGATATACCCAATGTTATATTTTATTTTAGATGAACTATAAATATGATCCCCATATCCACTTAGAAAGCCTTGGGAAGACCTGTGTTGAGTTACAACCCTATTATGCTCAGTCTTGTAGATTATGGTAGGTTTAAACTTATTGATCACCTAGAGGATGTCAAAATCAAAGTTGAAAATTAATTGATATGAAAAAAGATGAGACTCACTACCATGCTCTGATAGGGAAGAAGTGGGCCTATGATGGGTGTATTACTATTAAAAGAGTTATGAATTAATTGGATTCTCATCAAGATGATAAGATCATTATCATTCATCTAAACAAGACTAAGTATAAACTTTGTATCATTACAAAAGATACAAATTCACCTTATGTTGGTTCCAATGCCAATTAGATGAAGGTCATAGTTAAAATTAAATAAAAGTATCTATGAGCAATCAAGTATAGTTTTCTCTATAAAAATAATATTCCACAAACTCTAATACTTGACATAGAATGACTTTTGGACAAGATGAGGATGAATACTTTGGAGATCCCTTAGAAGGTTTAAGAGGAAGTGAAATCAATAAAAATAAGATCTCCAACATAATCTAATATAAATTTTCTATATCAAATGGGTTATACTGAGTAAGACTACATAGAACCAGACCTAGAGGCTGTTATTACATGGAATATAGATTTTTCAATTAGTGGAGACTTAAACACCCATGTACTCAATTGTTTTAAAGAATATCATGAGATGCATACATTATATATGGTCTTTATGACTGGGTGACTAATACCCCAATATTTTTCCATAGAGGTTTTGGTGAATTCATTATGAAATTTCAACATGTACCAGATGAGACATTAAGGGTGAGTGATCTTGACTATTGATGAAGGGGACTATTAAAAAATTGTGGACCATCCACAGGGAGGCTTAGTTAACATGGGACTAAGCGTGTAGGCTACTTGTAGCTTGATTTTAGTTGCCTAAAATTGTCAAAAGAGATTATCCTATCTATTAAGAGGGTGAATGATTGAAACTACATGTGTATAAGTGTATTGAGGTGTGGATGTCAAAAGGGATAGATATTAACTTCTATTTACATAGTTTCATCTATATACTAGGTGTTTCCCTATAACATAGTACATCCATCAAAAGTGAAGAAGAGAAACAAACCATTAGGCATGGATCCAAGTTGATTTCATTTAAATGTTTATTTTTAAAAGTGAAAATCCTCAGGTATAAATAAATCTATAAAATATCCAGCACAAGGGGAACTTGATTCACACAAAATCATAGAGACAAATCCAAAACACATCTAGAAAATTATATAAATTGGCCAAGGTGAGTCCTAACCATGGACTCAACTATACCATAGGAAACAAAGGAGGAAAAGTAGTGACATATATAGTTTCAAGATTGTGAAGGAGAATGGACAATCTAAAACTTCATTCCTAAAGAAGAATGTAGAATGTATCAAGATCCATAAAAGGATAACATATTAACTATTGGTACAAAATAAATACCCAAAATGGCCCATGTAGTAGACTATTGGACATAAGAATATATCTTAGAGATTTTGTAGTTACTTCGAGACTATCAGGATGTCTTTCCTAAAACTTTCTCAAAAGTTAAAGGTGTTGTCCATCTTTGGGGGAAATGAACAGAGAGTTAAAATAATGTGAATGACCAATCAAGAAGAGACCATATAGGCTGAATATGAATATGGAAGTGAAATCTAAACTTGATCACATGTTAGAATCAGACATTATCTTTTTGGTCAAAAAAGTTGACTAGGTTATCTACAAGGTAGTTCAGTAAAAGAAGACTGGGGAGATACACGTCTTTGGAGACTACTACATCCTTAATGATTCTTGTGTCAATGATCCATTTCCTATTTCCTTCATAGATGGATTTTTAGATGTTTGTTTCTAGACATGAAGTGTTCTTATTCATAGATAGATTCAATGGTTACCATCAGATACCCATTATATAAGAGGATAGGACCAAAACCACATTTTCCATAGAATTGGGTTCATTCAGTTATAAGGTCATGACATTTGGACTCAAAAATGCACTTATGGTGTTTTATAGAGTTGTGGTGACTACATTCAAGGATTTCATCCATGACTTCCTAGAAGTATACTTGGATGATTGGGTCATGTTTTATTTATTCAGAGAACATTTATCAAAACTTAGATTAATGTTAGAAAGATGTAAATCACTATGAATAACATTAAATTTAAATAAATTCATGTTTTTCACACCTTTTGGTATGTTATTGGGTCATGTAGTATGTAGTAAATGAATCCTAGTAAACTAGGCTATGATTGCAATCATTATGAATATGCCACCCCCAAGATTTGAATAGAAGTGTTATCTTTTTTGAGACACACATGTTATTACCAAAAATTCATCAAGGGATATGCTACTATATTAGCTCCTTTGGAGAATCTTCTGTGAAAAGGAGTTTAGTTTGTATAGATAGAGAACTATAAAGCTACATTTGTTGATTTAAATTAGTGACTAGTGATTGATCTGATCCTTGTTTTTCTAGATTGAAGTAAACCTTTTCATGTAAATTCAAATGCTTTAGGGATTTCCATCAAATTAGTGCTTGCATAACCAAGATATAGAGGATTAGATCATCTGATCCACTTTGTGAGTAGAAAGTTATCGGCCAAAGACAATAATTATATGACAATTAAGAAAGAAGCCTTGATGATAGAGTTCTCACTACAAAATTTTAGGTACTACTTATTAGCTACACCATTTGAGTTATTCATTGATCATCAACCTCTAGAATACCTAGTGAACATGTCACTATTAGGAAGACACATATCTCACTGGTTAATGCTTTTCTAAGAATTTTAATTTCATATTAATGTCAAACCAAGATGGGATAATGTTGGTCTAGACCATCTCAACCAACTAACTAATGGTGAGGAACCTGGGGAACTCTAAGATGAGTCACTAAATGCATATTTATTTATGGTGACTATGATTCTATAACAAATATAGGAGATCACATAGTTTATTAAACAAGGGACATTCCCAGATCACTATACATAAAGAGATAAGAAATGGATGATAAACAGAGCTATTCCATATAGTATTGTTAATGGATTTTTTAATTACTTAAGTAAAGATGAAGTCCTATACAGAGTGGCACTAGAAGATGAGCATGCATAGATTATGGAGGAATTGCATCAAGGAGTAGAAAGAGGACATTTCGTAGGAGATGAAACTATGGGGAAGATTTTACAAAGTGGTATTTGGTGGCCTTATCTATTTAAATATATAAAGAGAGTTGTAGAAATAGTGCATTTTTTTCCAAAATATGGAGAAGCCACACTAGTGAGATGAGATGTCTTTACAACCCATTTTAGAACAAAAACCTTCTGAATAGTGGGGAATTGAGTTTTTTGAGCCAATAAATCCCCCAAGTAAATGTATCAAGTTAAGGTACATAATAACTATGATGGATTACTTTAACAAATGGGTAGAATCTATTCTTACTCTAAGTTGTGGTGCAAAGGACATACCTAAGTTCTTCTATGAAAATATCACTACCAGGTTCAGTTGTCCTATTAAATTAGTAAGTGATTGAGGGGCCCATTTTATGAATAAGACCATCAACACCCTTACAAATAATTTTTTGATATTGCATTATAAATTAATTATGTATCATCCACAGACAATTGGTCAAGAAAAATCTATAAACAATGTGATCGGTAAGAGGCTCACTAAAATATGCGATGTACAGTGAGATGACTAGGATTATAGACTTATAACTATCTTGTGGGCTTATCACGCACATTATAAACATGAAATAAGGTTTACAACATTATAATTAGTCTATGGTCTTGAATCCATGATACCCATGGAATATATACTTCCCAATCTATGAGTCACTAATGTATTATGTATGGGTGATACAGAGTCATCAACTCAGATTTTTGGACTTGAATCACATGGATGAAGTAAGCCATAGACTAGTATGGGGTCAAGAGGTAAATAAGTGTATCCAAAAGGCATGGAATGATAAAAAAAAAAATTAATAAATAAATTCCAATTAAATAAACTTATTCTTATGTATAATAGTAGGTTTAGAGCTTTCCTTGGAAAACTTCACATTTAGTGGAAGGGTCTTTACATCATCCATGAACTTTTGTAACTAGGAAAAATGGTCCTACAAGATTTTTAGGGAAATATATTACAAATAGTTAATTTTTTTTAGTTTAAATATTAACCACCATTTATTCAAAATAATATGGAATAAAGGTGCTATATCACACCAGATAGATTGTAGAGAGGTTTGCAAAGTGTTTTTTTAGGATAGTTTGTGTTTTGCATGTTTATTTTGTCATGTGTCAATAAATTTAACTATGTGATAGTATATAAATAGAAGGATATATGTAGTAATCAAAGGTTCCATTAATTAATATAACTTGGAAAAGGTGGCTAAGTGCGTATAGTGTATGGATAATAATTAAGTCTAAGAAAGACATGTGCGTCCAAATCTAGAATAGATAGTGTAACTTAATGATTAAGTCATTGCATTTAATGATTAAGTATGGGGTGGGATATTGACAAATATCTCTAAAAAATTTATATGTCTATGTCATAAATATAATGAGAAACATATGGTTGAATCCCCATTAATGTGATAGGTCAAAAAGCATCAATCACTACCATAATCAAATGTCATGTTAGCCAAATTACTGCTACATCAGCGGAATAGATCCATTTCATTCAAATTTCATGTGTGAATGATTGAGTGATATCACAACTAATAAATATTTTAAACCATTTAAGGAGGTGTGATACATTATAAATTGGGCACTTAGGTGAATCCATTCATATCCCTTGCTAATTTAAGGTGATTTTTAATTGTTACTTTGCAAATTCCATGATTTTTTTATAGTAAAATATGTGAAATGGATGGATTTCATCATTACCAACTCATAAAATGGTATAAATAATCATATAAGGAAGATATGGGAATTAGTGTGGCATGATACCAAACACACTTCACAGATCCAAATGGTTGAGTTTGTTTGTAATGTAAAGCTGCACATGTTTATCCTAGACACAGTTGAATGTACCCAGATACATTAACACAACCACGTAGGATTAATAATACTAATTTTGAGTGATTTATATGTTTACCCACTTTTTGGAAACTTAGTGATGTCATGGAGGTTTTATTCAACCACTATAATGAGGGAAAGATTTATCTTTCCCAATATGTAACCATCCACATTACTAATATTACAATGGATAGGGAGATAGGAATTCCTATTGGAATTAAATGTAATAAGATGTGGGTGAATTAATTCCCTTAAAATAATCATTAAATTTCACTTATCATCCATGAAGTATTCATTCACATACATACATTAATCAATGCATAAATAAGCATCTACAAAAGCATTCAACATAAGAACATAAGAGATATGTGAGAAACCCTCATGGGAAATAAATAATACTAAATCATAGCTTTAAATATGTTCCTATAATTAATTAATTAATAAATATTTTGTGAGGCACCAACCCCTCACTAGTCAAACACGAACTCAACTAGTCCTTTAAGAAGCACCAACTTATAAGGAGGCACCAACCCCCTAGATAACTTAGCACAAACTTAGCTAATTGGAATATATAATCACATTTGGACACTTTTTTATCACTCAACTTATTATTATTCCCTTCTTTTTCTCTTCACGCTCTTCTATCTCTCTCAAATAGCCTAATATGCCTCTTCACTCAACTAGACCTTTTATTGGCAAAATTAGGTCATATGACATTGATCATAATATATAAAATAAATTTTATGAATTCATGACATATTGAACACACCTCTTTGATTTTATTCAATCCCTCTACCTAGTTTCCAAACTTGTATTTCATTTTCTCATTTCCTCAATATTCTAACTAGTCAAATTAGGCCTATTAGACCTTTTTATACTTGACTCTTTCTCTCACCCACCTTGGTTATAAAAAAAACCTATCCATAATTTTATAACCCATGAAATATATTAAAAAAAAATTAAAATTTAAAAACCTACTACATAATTTGGTCACCACTCATAAGGACAAAAACCACCATTACACCTAATAGAGACCTAATGCAATTAGGCCTTCTCAAAGCACATGTTTCATCTTGACCACCTTGGAACATATTGAGAATCCAAAAATGGATGAAAAAATTAAAACACACTTTTATTATACCCCTTTTAATCTCACCTTATGTTCCCATCACCATTTATCTTATTTCACTCCTTGAACCACACCATTAGGCCTACTCACAATTAGCCCTTTTCACTGCCAGAAAGTCTATCTTAAATATTTGAAGAATAAAATCAAGTTTTACACATAACCATATTAAAAAAATCACATGGATATAAAATAAATGACCTTTTTTTCATCACTAATTCCATTATATTTCAACACATAGGGAAAAAATATCAAACTAATCATTTCCATATGTTCACTCAGAACTTGCAAACAAGCTTCAAAACCTAGTTAGGAACCTTTAAATTTTCACACCTTCATAGGAATTTATCATGAATAAAAATATATTAAAATTAAAATATTATACATATAAAAAATCTTCATATGCATTGGATTCTTAAATTCTATGGATAATGACTTGGGAACACCAATATCTCTTACATATAGAACATTGTTTGTAGCTCCAAAAACATAGTCATGGAAACCAAGACTTAAAACACATATTTGAAAAATTTTATGATCTTAAAATAGGTTTATATGATCCTTAATAATACTTATAACATATTTAAATAAATATATTATAATTTTCAATATCAATATTGGTCTTATAGACCAATCTCATGTCTTCACCCTACACAGACTTCACTGTGTTAGGTCACTTTGAGAGAAAATTTATGCTTATATATGGGAATATCCAAATATTATATTCAAAGGGTATATGTGATAAATGTATTAAATAATAACCCCATGAATTTTTATCCATCCCTAATACACTATAACCCATCCCTGATCTCATTCTCACTTATGCCTAGTTTCCTCATTAGGCCTTTTTAGCGATAGGGTAACTTCCATGACTGATTTAACATATTTGAAGTCTTTAACCTTATAAGAAACTTACATAATCATAAAATAAAATTATCACACATTATACTCTAATCATTTTTATGTTTTCACCTGGTCAAAACTACCTACTACATCAAATCTAAGAAATAAGGGGTTTCCTATAGCTTCTATATACACATAATATTTTCAAAATTTATCAAATATTGATGCTTTACATCTTGCAGTAACTTATCGAGACTCAATATCTCTTAGTGAATACCTTAAATTGTGAAATGTGAAATGGGTGGGTAGAAATTTATTACTTCATAGGATTGTTTTCCCTTACTACCACATTATTATCAATCTAACCAGCTCTTAAAACCATTCCCTAAGCTATTAATCCTCCCTTGCACACTCCTCCAATCCTTTTCCTCTTTCCATCCCTCTTTTTCTCACCTTAAAACCATTTCACCAGTTGACTATACTAGGTCAAATAGTTTAACCCTATATGGTTTTCAACCTTTGATTACTATATAGGGTTGATTAGGTCAACCTTGTACTATTTTTTGGTATTTTCATTTAGAGTTTCATTAACCCTTCAGCTGACCTAGATCGAGACCTAATGATTTATCTCCCAAAAAAAATATAGGGTTGATTAGGTTGAACCCATATAGATGACATATTTTGAAGGATTTAGGGTGATATCTACCTATAAATACAAGATCATTTCATCATTATTTCAATATGTAATAAATATTTATTATTCACTCATGCTTCTTTACAATCTACTCTTCTACCATTCTACTTGAGGAGTCTTGGCTTAGGGTTTCTACTTAGAGAATATATTCTTGTGGATAAGTCTTGGATGATTTATCCTTTCTTAGTGATCCTTCCAAACCACAACAAACTCTTTTGAATCCCTTTTGTTTAAGGGAGAGACTGACTCTCGATAGGTTCATATCCAGTTAAGTATATTCTAACTTTTTTCTCCTCTCTATAGTAGATAAAAGTAGCATAAATATTGGTTAAAATAATATTACTATTCATATTCCATGTCTTAGGGTCTTAATCATACTTATATTAATTTATATTCTCTCAAACATGCTTTGATTCCTTTACTAACCCCTCATATTGTGCCATAAGCTTTGGTGTGTACTAGATTAGATTTACTTTTTTGTTATTAGAATATAGTGAATATTAAACCTAGGACTCTTTTAGGGTTGTTGTGTGATTGTGTTAGATTTTAGGCTTTGTAACCCTTCCTATCATGGTGTATTGTGAAAATTGATCCCATAATTAAGTCTAGTAGATACCCATATTGGTCATGTTCCCACTTACCAAATGTATTCCCAATCAAAAGTGTAGGTATGCTCTATCTTCTTTAAATGAGGATTGATTTACATACATGGTGAATTTATAATTGTATACATTTAGGTGAACCCAACATGAACCAAAATTTATAGGAATTATTTACCTTATTTCATTTCTTTCATTTATTCACCATTATTTTTATCATATATTTGCAACACTGGATCAACTCTATCGACCCAATATCTAAATTTTATGCACATGATTTTAGGTATAGGCTATTGGATCAACCCTATCAACCTAGTATATGTTTTCATATTTTAAAACATCTAGTCCAAACTACTAGGTTAACCTAGTCAACCTTGTACATTTTTAGGCACTCAACAACAAGTTTATGTAAAGCTTGATCGACCCAATCAACCTAGTTAGTAGAATTTTTAAGCATATATCAAGGTTCTTAAATAAAAATATTCATTCACTACATCTATGATCCACCAAGGTTATTTTATATCTCTATATCTCTTTATTTACATGCTTTCCTTTTACAAATTTAAATCTTTAAAACTACCCCTACATAGTCAACTGGATCGACCCTGTTGACCTAATTCTATGTTGTGTGTTGTTTAGATAACTAGGTCAACTCTACCGACCTTGTTCATTTTTAGACCTTGATTTTACTATATAGGTTTGACCCTATTGACCTTATTTTTTATTTTGTGCATATATTTTTGAATATATCAACATTATACCTTGTTTCAAATTTAGAATTAACCTTATATGTTATTAATTAGTTTACACTTTATTTTCTTGTTGTTTACATGCTTAGAATAGATCACATAGCTTAATTAGGTGGTTTTTCATTAACCATTTAGTTTCACTATTTTCTATTTTATGCACACACGACCAAATCATAAAATATAAATAAACATTTTAATATTTGACTTCCCAAGGCCAACTTACTTGGAATTAATCACCAAAGGGTAAGCCCACTTGATGTTTTAGTCAAGTATAAAACATGGTTAATGGTATATTATGGCTAAGCAACTGACACCCTTATTAGTACAATGTGTGAAATAAGGGGGTATGACCAAATAATAAGCATGTGTCATTACCACTATAGATCCCTTATAGCCCAAACTACTTGAAACTATCCTTAGATTGCCTTCTAGTTCCTTTCTTACAGCCAACTACCCATCACATTTAAAATTATATCTTAATAATCTCATAAACATTCAGGTTGATCAATTAGTTATTTTTTAAATTTCCAAGTTGATTGCTTTCTCTTTTATCAATTATATTTTGTATTGCAAACACTTACATTAGCTAGTATTGGTTTAAGGTTTTGTATTGTGTGAATTATTTAGATTGGCTAGTGTTAATCCAATTGACTATTTATTTCCCTTCAGTTATTTATTTTCTAAATTACTTTTAAAAGTTATCTTGTTTCAATTCACAATCTATCTTAGGCTTCTTAATTTTTCTTGCCTATTGTATTGGGTTGACCTAGTCGACCCTATATCTTTTTATAGCCTCTATTCATTGTATTGGATTGACCCATTTAACCCTGTACTATTTATAGGTCTTATTTTTATGCTAGGTTGACCTAGTCAACCTTTTACTACTTTTTTCCTTCCCTATTTATCAATCTAGTTCTCTATTTCTCTTTATTTTGCATTTTGTTCATCTTTTTTTAGTCATAATGAAATCTCATATCAAAATCTTCTTAGATAGTTTGAATCCATTTAGATACTATATGGGATGTTCATTTATTCCTCTCTTTTCCTCCCAAGGGAACCATCACTCTTAGGGCACATCTCCTCCTTCATCCATAAACTATAATATGGTGTAAATAACACCTCAAGATGAAGTTAATGGGTTTGATCCTTTACTTACCATGAAACTTATCATCTTCAAAATCTTCAAACTAATGTGGGAGTAATTGATACAAGTTTACTTAACAATCCCACTAATAATCCTTCTTCTAGTAATCTTCCCCTAACACCAATTTGGGTAGTGCTCCTACCAACACCAACCCACCTCTTGATACAACTCAAATTTTATCCCAATTTATCCAATATATGAACATAATGCAAATTTATAACGCCAACCAAATGATGCAACTTCAACAACATTTAATTAATGTGGCTAATCAACCTCCAACTATCCATACTAAAGCTAATCCCAATTTCATTCCTCCACCTCTTTGAGATGCCACAGGTAATGTTATTCCTCAACCCATAATGAATAATAAGATGCTTCAAACCATTCCAAATGAGCCTTTATCTCCCTTCATTGTATCCATTGATATTGGTAACATATCTCCAACTATCAAGTATGATGGGACTAAAGACCCAACCTCATTTCTCAAATCCTTTGGTAACCTACACAAAGAGTGGATCCAAAATAATACCTTCACCACTACTAAAATCTTAGTGAAAACCTTCACTATCAATATATTAGAATGGTATAATCAACTTCCCCAACATTCTATTTGGAAACTTGAATATTTGGTTAATCTTTTGGTTAAATATTTTCAACATAATGATCTTCTTGAAAATCATCTTAGTCACTTCATCAATGATAAACAATCTCCTACCAAATCAGCTCATGATTTTATCAAAAGATGGAAATATTTAGCTCATAAATCTATTTTAACATGACTGATGATAACTTATTCAAACTCTTTATCACTAATTTAACTCCCACTCTTCAATATAAGGTTCAAACCTTTACTCCCCAAATACTTAATGAAGCTCTTGATCAAGATAAATGTCAAGAATTTATTATGAAGCAATTTGAACCTAATCTTAAACTTATTAAAGGATCTTTACAAACATCTAATGCTATCACTAGTAACACTCTATAAACCAAACTAGGATTTGATAAAACCAATATTCCTTCACCTTCTCATATACCTCTTTTGGTTTAGTAAATGAAATAATTATCACCCTCAAATCCTTTCATCTATCCCAATGCTCGTCATAAGTGGTATGACCCCAATCTATTTTTATGATTCCATGCCAACATTGGGAATTATCATGAATCTTGTAGAGGGATAACTAATTTTTTATCTCCTATATGCTTGGTGATTCATTCAATAATGAAGCTATGATCAATAATCATCATCAATAATACACCACTAATTTTCAAAAATGACAAACTTCTAAAACTTCTACCACTAATAACCAAAAATATTCTTCAAATAATCAACCAAATACCAAGGATGTTTGTTCCATTGATGTCGATTATGACCAATATTTTAATAATTCTCAATATGTCAATACTGCTAATGTCAATTACCATCATAAATCATGTCACATAAATCACATTACCAAGCCTAAAAATCCATCTTTGAAAGAACAACTTCTTAAAGATACTACCACCACTAATCTTGCTTCAGAAACCCAAGCAAAAATATCTCCTACTTTTAATCCTCTAACCACATCTAATCCTCCAAAAAATAGTTTACTTTCTCAACCTCATGCTAGTTCTTCTAAGTCTCATTGGAATTTTTTTGAAGAACTCAACTATATGCCTTATAAGGTTCCACTTATGGATTTGGTTCATACTTCTCCCTATCATCATAAATTCCTTATGCAACAACTTTAAGAAATTGATGATCCATCTTCCATAGATGAAGAACCACCTTATATTTATTCTCAACCTACCAATGTCAATACCATTGAAACTATGTGTCCTTCTAAACCTTCCATTGAATTCCTTGAAGAGGACATCATCAATGATGAATTTCTCTTTCATGTTGATGATCCACCACTTTTCATCAAAGTAACCATTAATACCAGTCTTATTCATAAATTTCTAGTTGATGAAGGTTCTATTATCAATGTGACATCTTTATGGCTCATCTAATAACTTGTTTATAACAAAGATCATCTCAAGAAAACATGTCTTACTTGTCATGGTTTTGATAAGACTAATCACAATTTTCTTGGTTGTATTTGGATTCCATTAACCCTTAGACCTAACACTATTTAAACTAAGCTTATGGTCTGTGAGTTGCCCCTATCTTACAACATACTCCTTGGTCATCCATGGACTCATTGAATGAGGGTCATTGCTTCTTCTGGTAGTCAATGTATTAAATTCTTACATAATGGAAAATAGTATAAGCATGAAGCTGATCCCAACCCATGGAACATTTAGATTCCCAATCCAAAATCAAAATATCATATTCATACCATTCCTAAGATAAATAGTGATCTTTTACACAAGTTCATCAACATGAATCCTGATTTACAAGTTACTCTTGTGAATTTCAATGATGATGAGCCCAATGATTTGTAGCATACTTGTAATACTACCAAGTTATCCCCCTAAATTTCATAATGGCTTCCTCCTTCTCTATCACCCATGGATCATAATGTTCCTCTTATTGATGACATTATCAATTTTACCCCTTGATACAATGTTCAAGAGCCTTCTTTACTTGAAGATGCCTTCACTTGTAATGATTTTGGAGTGGCTAAATTATTTCAAGATCTTCTCATCATGTCTCCTTGTATATTTAGTAATATGGGGATTTCACACTCTAAAACTTCCCCTGATTCTCAAACATGTATAATTTCTCTAGCATATAATGATAAATATATAATGGCCCAAGCTCAATCTAGAGACTTAGATGTCTAGCATTATCAAAAAACCTTAGCCCAAATTAATGATTTTAATCAAGATGTTCATACCATTTATGTGGATCATACCTTAGATCCTGAGGTTCATGTACCTCCTACCAATTCTCTTTTTATCAATACTTCTTGGGTGGTAGAGCAAATTATACCTTCTAAACCTCCAAAAATTTCTATATCTCCTTTATCACCTATCAATCCAATCATTACCTTTGATCATTCTCCCATCATAGAACCCACTAATATTTCAACCCCTTTCGATCCATCTACTTATTATACTCTTAAAATTAATTTATATGCCAATGAAATTAATGCTCATTAGATACATTCTAAGTATGATTACCATGGAAATCAAATTCTAGATCTTGAAGTAGATGTCTAGTATTATGGTCCTCTTCCTACCTTGACTAGTGATGAAGCTATCATTGATTTAATTTATTTATAAGAACCTAAAATTCCTTGATAGCATCATAAAATTAGTAATTTCAAAACTAAAACTCCTTGCTTTAATGACTTCATTGCTATCATTGATCCTAAAACTAATCTAATTTATACCTTACCCAAAGCACCATACCACTTTCAAGATGGCAATGCCATGCTTATTGAAGAAACCACTCACATTGAATATGGTACTCTATATTATCCTTGAATAATTACTATCTCTTATGAACTCTCACCTATCAAACATGATAATTTTAGCTTATTCTTTGATAAAAATTATGAGGCTTTCACTTGGTCCTACAAGGACATGCCTAGAATTGACCCTAGCATCATGGTACATAAAATAATTACTTATCCTGATGCCAAGCCTGTGCATCAAAAATAAAGAAAATTTCCACCTAAAGTTTCCACTTTATGTCATAAGGAAATCATCAAATTACTTGATGCTAAGTTTATCAAACCAGTGGATTATTTTGAATGGGTCTCCAACATTATTCCTTTTCAGAAGAAGGTCACTATGATCATTCACATTTGTATTGATTTACATAATATTAATCTTTATTATCCCAAGGACAACCTCATTTTACCTTCAATATATGCCATTATTGATTCCACAACTAGTTATGAAATGTTATCTATTATGGATGGATTCTCAAGATACAATCAAATTCATATTACCCCCAAGGACCAACATAAGACAACTTTCACCATATAATGGGGCACCTATTGCTATGTCAAAATTCCCTTCATACTCAAGAATTCTAGAGACACTTACCAATGAGAAATGACATATCTTTCATGAACTCATTCAAAACATTATTGAAACTGATGCAGATGATCTCATTGCTAAATCTAAAAATCATAATATTCATCTTTCTAATATTTTTATCATCTTTGATCATCTCCTTAAATATAAATTTATACTTAATCCTTACAAATATGTCTTTGGAGTCACATTTAATTTTTTTTTAGGATTCTTAGTCTCTCCATGACATCAATGTTGACCTTGCCAAAATTAGTGCTATCATCAACATACCCATTCCTCATTCTATTCTTAAAATTTATACTTATTTAGGTGAACTTAGGGAAATTAGATGATTCATCCACGAAATTGCATATTTAATTCACTTCATCAATTCAATTCTCAAGAAAGGTACTACTTTAGAATGGATGGATCCATGTCAAAAAGACTTTGATAATATTAAAGAGACATTACTTCAACCACCCACATTTTATCCTCTTTATAATGATAAAACTTTGATTTTATATACTTCTTCCACACCTATTTTAATTAGGGCAATGCTTTCCAAAAAAGATGATATGACAAGAGAGTATGATATCTACTACATTAGCTGAGGCCTCATTGATTATGAAACATGTTATACCAAAATTCAGCATGATTGCCTTACTATCTATTTCATAGCCAAAAATCTTTGCCATTATATGCTTTACCAAACTACTTATGTCATTATTCATTTTAAATCCCTTCATCATTTCTTCTCCTAAGCATTTCTTCTTAGATATATAATTGATAAATGTATGATCCTCCCTAAGGAATTTAATCTTTACATCATCACTCAAACACTATCAAAGGGAAACTCATAGATGATCAACTTGTCATAGATCCTATACTAGCTACTTCTCTTCAAGATAATCTTCTAGATGATAATATCCTTTACATTAAAGGTCTTAATCAAGCTATTTCTCTTAGATATTGTTTTCATAGCTTTACATCCAATCTTGAATCTAATATTCTTAATGAATCCACTACTCCCTCTAGTACTACTAAACCAAAAGTAGTTATCAAGGAGCTTCTTGAAATCAATGTCAAATTGTATGACGATACTTGGACCCTTCATTTTGATGGTGCCAATTCCTTCAAGGAGCTGAGGTAAGTTAAATTCTCACAAGTCCTCTTGTCAAGATCATTCCTTTATCTTTTATCTTCACCTTTGATGTCACCAACAATATGGCTAAATATGAAACTCTCATTTTAGACATGTGAGTTGATCTTGATTTAGACATTCAATACCTTCATGTTTTAGGTGATTATCAGCTTATTTTCCACCAAATCAGTGGTGATTATCAATGTAAAAGTGAGAACCTCATCACATATCATTAAAATTTCAGCCACTCTTGCTAAGGATTTCATCTCTTTCACTATTGATCCTATTCCTAGAGATCACAATTCCATTGTTGATTCTCTTGCCTCTTTATCATAATTTTATTATACAAATAAGAAAATTGCTATCCTCTAATCAAACACCACATTAGCTTATCTATCATACCAAGGCTATCACCATTTGACAAAGCTTGTGGTACTAATACATCATTCAATTCTTAGAACATCAAACTTATCCTCCTAATTTAGATTCTCAAGAAAAGACACACATTTGTAAACATGCTTTCAAGTATGTATTTTGACACAAAATTCTTTATTATCATAATGTTAAAGGTACCTTGCTCTATTGGGTTATGCAAGATGAGGTCCCTCCTCTTCTTCAATAAGCACATGGGGGCATTTGTGGTGTCCACTATAACAGACATGTTACATCTTGTAAATGCCTATGTATGGGTTACTTTTGTCCTAATCTTAAAAAATATGCAATTATATATGTTAAAAATTGTAATCCTTGTTAGTTTCACAATGATTTAATCCATTCACATCTTATCAAAATTTAAACTATCAAATCTCCTTCACCATTTTCCACATGGGGATTCGATCTCATTAGAAAACTACCTTGTTCCCAAGATGGGCATGTCTTTATCATCACCACTACCAAATATTTTACCAACTCAGTAGAAGCCATGCCCCTAGTTAATGTCACCAGTCATACCATTTCCAAATTTATTCTTAATCAAATCATTTTCCACTTTAGTGTTCCCCATACCATCGTTTTAGACAATGGTGGTAATTTTAAAATCAAACATGTTAAACAACTTTGTAACAAATTTAAGATTAATCAAAAAAATTCCATGCCTTATCATCCATAATGAAATGGCCAAGGTGAGGCCACTAATAAAATTCTAAACAAAATCCTCCAAAATATAATCCATAAAACCCATATAAATTGGCATCTTCATCTATACCTTGCACTTTGGGCCTATCAAACTAGCATACACACTGCCACTAGGGTAACTCCATTTTCATTAGTCTACGATTTTGAGTTAGTCCTTATTTTAGAATTTAAGATTCCATATCTTATTATATCTCTTCATGGTATTATTACCAATGAATAATTACATGAATCTCATATTCATGCCCTTGATCTACTTGATGAACAACATCTTTCTACTTTATATCATAACCGCTAATACAAGGCTCACATTACTAGACAACATAACAAACATGTTAAAGTTTACACATTTAATGTTGGTGATATTGTCCTTAAATTAGACTACACCAATGATAAAGAATGTAAATACACCCAAAAATGGTGGGGCCCATATTTAGTCAAAGATATTATTGGTCCAAGAACCTACCACCTTCAAACCAATGAAGGTCATGTTTTCAAAGAGCCCACCAACATACAAATCCTCAAAAATTACTTTGCCTAAAAATTTCCTTCTTTTCATGATTTTTATCTAAATTTATCTAACACTTTTTTTAGGTTACTTAAATGGGTCTCTCCCTCTACATTAAGTTCCTTCCTTTCACAAACCTTTAGTCCTCCCTTTTGGTCTTTTGGTTTCTTGATGTACCATAGTCTTCTTTATCATCTTTCATTTTCTATTTTTAACACCCCTTGGGTTTTTATTTTATGAGTTTCTTTATAATACTATGGATAAGACCTGACACTCCTCACAAAATAACCATCTTTTAATTATTTTTCTTCCTAATTTTTTCCAATTTGCTTTTTGACACCCCTTGGGTTTTTATTTTATGAGTTACTTCATAAGACCCTAGATAGGACCTAAAAATCCTCACAAAACTACCATATTTTTTATTACCTCACTTTATCTTTCACTTTCTTGTTGGCACCTCATTTAGATTTTCTTTTATGAAGTTGAAGTGTAAGACTACGGATAGGACCCGACCCTCCTCATAAAATTACCATCTTTTTATCTTTTTACTTCCTTTTTAAAAAAATTTACCTTTTGATTCTTTTGTTAGATGGAATTTGTAAAAAAAAATATGTTATCATGTTTTCCTCCATTTACCTCATTCTTATGATAAAGAATTACACTTTACTGTCAATGTATCCCTTTTTTACCCATTGTCACATTTTTTTCAATTTGAATTAATTAAAATTATTCCATGTGTCACTCCTCTTGATTTCCCTTTTATTTCATTCCACATTGGATAAAAGAAGGTCAAATTCAAGATAAAACTTGTATTTCACCTATATTTATGAGACTCTTAGACCCTATGCTCTTTAAAGTTATCTCTCATAATAACCTTGTCCAAAGTATTCAAATGAAAGTCATCTTTAGCACCCATGTTTGGTTTTCCAAATCCGTATGGAGGAGGAATAAAAAAATACATAAATAAAGTTAAAATCCAAATCATTTTAATCAAAATTCAATGATATTCTTAAAGGAAACATACAAATCTCAAAATTCAACATTACACCAAAAGATGTGATTATAAGCACATCTCTTATCTCTAATCAAAACTCAAACTCCATAGTTATCCTCAAATATAGCTGAGGTCCATTTTAGTGTGGTAGGATAGTAGATTAGAATAGAGGAATTCAAAAAAATCTACGGTGAAACCTAATTTCTCACGTAAGTACTTAGTCTTTCCATTAGACCAATAACTCTATAAGAGGTCCTAAGGAATAGGGAACACATTGTGGGGAGGTAGATCCATTTTTATTTTCATCCATATAGCCTTAATGGGATGATATATATACTTCATTTCTAAACCTAATACTTATGTAGCTAAGATAATTTCTTCATATTCCTTAAGGTCAAAATTCCTCTTGTTTTGATAAACCTAATTTGAGTGTCTTGACTTCAATAAAGAGTTCATCTACCTTATTTTTTTCCTTCATTATCCCCTCCACCCATTTCATTTCCCCCCTTGATAGACAAATTATGATTCCAAACATATTTTCCCTTCTTATTTTCCTTCTTCTTGACCTCTTAAAAACACGCTAGCACTACTCTTTTTTAGTTTTATCTATCCTTAGAGAAAAACAACATGTTTGAGTAACTATGGATTACTTCTTTCTTTTTCACCATGATTTTAAATTTATATACTTGTTTTACTCTAATTTTACCATTTATAATTTGTTTTACTATCTTACTATTATGCACACTTGAGTTCATACCCTTTTTCCATAATTGAGTGAGGTTGGCTTGTTACTTCTCACTCAACAATGTTGTTTTCCCCTTTTATGCACCTTTTTCCATTGTTGATTGAGATAAGGATTGTTACTAATCACTCATAAATGTTTTTTTACCATTTATTTATTTATTTATTTTACATTTTATATTTTATTACCATCCTTTTTGACATGTATCCTTAGTTTGACTTGGTGAATTTTCTTTTCTTACTTAAGGTTTACTTGTTTGAATTTTTCAGTCTTTAGTAGCCTTGGCTTTTCAGTTACTTAATTTACTCTTTTTTTTGACTTGGTAATTTATTATAACATAGACCTATCACCCTAGCTTAGAAAATTTCCCAAGTACATCCCATCTTTATAACACTAACTATCTTGGATTTTCTTCTGTTTGTGTGTTTTTGTTCTTTAGTTTTATATTCTTGGGTTTGTCAAAAATAATCTCTGCACCCTACATAATTTAAAATAACAACATAGCACAAAAAAATTAATTGGTAAAGATAAGTCAAGGTACACATTAAATTTAATTTTTATTTATTTACTTTTCATTCATTTACTTTTAGTTATTTTTTCATTAAAATACTACAATTTTTTTTAGCATCAACATTGTGTGTCCTTATGTTCTTTCTCAAAGTACCATCCCCTATTGCACCTTAGTGACACATGATGAGATTCAAGTTGGGAATATGTGTACACATAATATTTTAAACTTTTATCAAACACTAATACCTTACATCTTGTAGAAACCCATCGAGACTTAATATCTTTAAGTGTATGCCTTAAAGGGTACATTAGGAAAGGGGTGGACAGACTTTTGGTGCTTCATAGGATTGTTGTAACTTATTTACACATTATTATTAGTTAAACCATATATTAAAACCATTAAATAATATATTAATCCTCCCTTTCACACTCCATTTTTTTCCTCTTTCCATCCCTTTTTTCCTCACCTTGATCCCCTTTCACTAGTTGACTGTATTAGGTCGACTAGGTTAACCATGTATAGTTTTCAACCTCTAATTATTCTACAAGGTTGACTACGTTGACCTTGTACTATTTTTTGGTATTTTCACTTGGATTTTCATTAGCCTTTTGACTGACCTAGATTAGGACCTAGTGATTTATCTCCTGAAAACATAAAGGGTTAATTGGGTTGACCTCATACAAATGACATATTCATAAGGATTTAGGGTGAGATCCACCTATAAATACAATATCATTTCATCATTATTTCAATATTCAATAAATATTTATTATTCACTTGTATTATTTACAATTTACTCTTCCACCATTCTACTTGAGGAGTCTTAGCTTAGAGTTTCTAATTATATAATCTAGTCTTATCGATAAGTCTTAGATGCTTTAGCCTATCTTAGTGATCCTTAGAAATAAAAACAACCTCTTTAAAATCCCATTTGGAAAAAGGATAGATTGATTCTAAATGGGTTCACATTTAAGTAAGTATATTTTAAAAAATTTCTCCTCTCTATAGTAGATAGAAGTAGCATAATTATTGGCTCAAATAATATTACTCTTCATATTCCATGTATTAGGGTCTTACTCATACTTAGATTAATTTATATTCTACTATACATGTTTTTATTAATTTACTAACCCCTCATATTATGACACAAGCTTTGGTGTGCACTATATTAGATTTACTTTCTTATTATTAGAATAGAGTCAACATTAAACCTATGACTCTTTTAGGGTTGTTACATGATTGTGTTAGACTGTAAGATTTGGAACCCTTAATTAAATGATGTATTATTAAAATTGATTGACTTATCAGGTATATTGGATCCCCATATTTTTCATACTCTCACTTAACAAATGTTTTACCAATCAAAAGTGTAGGTATGCTCTATCTTCTCTGAGCCAGGATTGATTTTTAAACATGATACATTTCTGATTACATACAACTTTTACTCACTCTTATGAAACAAAAAGTACACCTAGAGGTAACTAAGAGAGTTGAATTAAACCTACAATAATCATATTAGGTCAACTAAACTATTTTTAGCACTTTTTAATCATGTATTCCATATCATGTCACTATTAGGGATTTAGAAAGGGTTTAAACTATCCTCCATTCTTAACAATAGTTCATAAAGCTTAGGCCCTCAACCTATAAAAAAACTCTAGGAAATTTAATATATAACCCTTACCCAAATACCATGAAATACTTGTATCCTCATTTAAAGGTTGCTTATGCTAACAAGCATAAGAAAGTCATTCTCAAGTATGCAATACCTCATTCTATGCACATAGAAAACTTTAAAACCACATTTAATGCTTTCTCATTTAGCATATAACCTCAAAATTGGTCAAAACACTTGACATAACCTTTCACACCTTTTATAATTATCCCATGACCTATGACACCTCGAATAATGAATTTGACCCCTCATTAAACCATACTAGGTCTCTTTACACATTAGGCCTTGAACTACCAGTCACACTCAGACCTTGAACACACCTTTGAAATAACTTACACTAATATAAAAAATTCATAATCATGTTATATGAAATTATAAAATGCTTAACCACTACCACACATCTTCTTACAAACTTTAGTCTACTCACCTCACTATGCTACCAAGTCTATGCCTTCTCACCAGGTCTCTTCATGCAATGACTAAGCCTCAAAACTAATCTTGGAACTATTATGAAGGATTATATGCCTCATTATCATTCCTAAATAAATTTATACACTTTCTCATGCTTTTACTAACATAATACACAAACATTCACTATTCTTCATGTGAACACCTTCTCACAGGGCTAGATTAAGCTTCTCAAGATACCATATACTCAAAGATTTTAAGTCAGACAAGATAACACTAAATTATATAAACCAAATAATTATTTAATTAGGATTATCTAAAGACAATAATAATCACAATATGCTCATGAGATTGTCACACTACAACATTGTCTCAAGACCTCATATATAACTCAATAATTGCTAAGCCATGCTCATGATAAGACAATGCTCCTCAAAATTAATGCTCAATAGTATGCTTAACTTGTATCTTGATATTAACCTTAAAATTTCATAAACATAAAAATAATTACCAAGTTGAATTTAAATTCTCTCTCAATAGAGAGACAATAGTTTGCCATAATTTTTTCTCTTGTCATAAGACTCCTTATCAACTACCACTTCACCATGCATGATATCAAATTTTGACTTTGACATTAATGTAATCCATATTGATCTTGAATTTAATGACAATATTTTATTCCACAAAACCAAAAATAGGAACATTTTTCAACACTACCTACATGAGGAAGGTCAATTATGCATTACAAATCATGAATGCCACCCATTCTTTTAGAGAATGGGAAAAATACACTCATAATTATAGATGAATCCCCCTAGAATATATTTAATATGTGTCTAAGCACATTCTAGTTGAATGAATTTCTCACTAATTCTATAATATAACTAAGGATGAAAAACAATTTATAAAAGGGGTCATCAACATTTCCCATCAGATGATACATCACAGTGAGGAATTTAATTATCTAGATTTTTTGTTCAGTGAAATCACTTCTAACATCAATAAATTTTTGAAAACTATGAAACAAACCTTATAGTACCATTTTTTTTGTATTATTATTAGTGTTTACATAGTATAATTATATTGAGGGAAAATTTAACCTTGATATTGACTACTGGCAGATGCCCAACTCCAAAATCTCACCTGGACCCACAAAAGTACATATTTTGCACATCAAGATAAGTTCATCACTTGGTGGGATGGGTTAGTCAAGATTATCATATCTAACTCATGCATACCATTTTATGTCATGTATTACTTGGGACATCATCTAGTTGTTACAAAGTTTTTAAAAGGCATTGATATTTGAGTCCATAAACTCCCCAAGGTTTTGGGTCCACCTCTTCTATATTTTATCGACATGAAAATGGCATAAACCAAGGTGTATAAATAGAAATTTATTTTAGTAATGAGATACACCCCATTATAAATATTACCACCCTTTTTTATCGATCCTTTGATTATAACTATTCATCCTTCAATAGTAGTTACTCTAATTTTTTATTCTAGGAAACACAAGGTACCCTAAGGGTGAATATCTTCATCTCCTTCAATTCAAAATACTCATAGCTATTTCATGTGGTTATATGACTTGAAAATTCATAAAATCACTAAGCTATATGATTTTCCACATCTGGGCACTAATGAATAGCTGGTATATAAGACAATGATGGTTGATATGGCTAGAGACCTATAAGAAGGAAGAAGAAAAAGAGTACTTCTAGAAAGTATTACACACCATATAGGTCCAAAAAAAAGTGCTTGATAATATTTGGATAGATTTACCTCTATGCCTAGCCTCTATCATCATTGACATAGTGGCTAAAGAAGCCAAATTATAGTAAATTCATCAATCATTCATGAAATAGGATCAACTATGAGTTTATCAGAGCCAACCACCAAAATGAGTCCCATAGTACCATTTTTTTGATGTAGGTAGACTCCATGCAACCTTTAAAAATTTGGGGTTGAAACCTCACCTATTATTATGCATACCATTATAAAACCTATGATGGAAGCATAATTTTCATAAGAAGTTCCATCACCCAAGCCCATAAGATACCTGGTTCATAAGGGGTAGGTTTCTCAAGTAGAAGTATAAATGACTATCCTTATATCTTCTACATCCTAATATAATGAGGTTATGAGTGATAGAACATGTCACATTGGACACTTATACTACCAAGGAATAACAAACTTCACATGAGGAAGTGTAGAGAGTACATGAGTATTATGTGCACTAAGAAAAGTGCAAGGTTAAGGCCAAGGTTAAGCAAAATGATTATAAACTACACACTGAGAATGGGAGGGATACCAACGATAGGCCAATAAATAATCCACTTGAAAATAATACATATATTGTGAGGTAATCTACTAAAAATAAGTGGAAGATGCTAAGACCAAACTACAATAGGAACCCATAAATAACACATACTCAATAATAATAATATGAAGCTGATCAATAGAGCATGGATGGTGAATTAGAAGTGGAGTGAAAATAGATAGAATCTATTAAGGAGTTGAAGAATAACTTGATGTATAGGATCAAGTGTAATGGCTAGCCATAGACCAAGCATGGAAGCACAAGGCATAGGTAGTGGAGACCAATAAAATTATAAAGGATGACACATAGAAGAAAGCACAAGTAGAGGAGCCTAAAAAGGTGTAATTATATGTGTCCAAGCAAGGATAAGAGGATGTTGTGAATAAAAGTGATGAGGAATCTCAAGCCACTATTGTGATGGTTCCATATGTGATAACTCCCTGAAGTTCCATTCCCCTACCACCATCTCATGAACTACTTCAACCATATTCATGAGATACTCTAGTTACCTTGTAGGATGATAATGCTTCCTCAAATATATATAACATTTGGTTGTGGGATGTCTTATCCACCTCTACTTAGTATACCATCTTTTCTCTGCCCATCACTCTTTTATGCATGGAACCTATGAGTACCTCTATTGCACACCTTGCCTTGACTTATACCACCACTAAAACATCATTGGATGGTTCTCAACTACAATTATCTATGCATATTGAAGGTGTTATTACATTTCATGAGTTTATTTCATAGATGGAGGTTGTATTGGAGAAATAGGTTAAGGATATTGAAGACATAAATTTTGTCATTATCGAGCAATTACATATTGATTGAAAGATTATTGAGGATGCTTGTCCCAATTTTTACACCTAGTAGATTACAAATCCATCATTCTTAAATAAAGACCAGCTTTCTATTATTATCAATAATCTCACCATATACTGGTATACATTTAATGAATTAAACATCATATATAAGGGCAATCCATCAAAATTGAAACAAATATCCCTTATGAGTTGTTAGTTGAGTAACAAACCATTATTGATATTGTTTTCACTCAAGATACACATATCAAACTTTAGATACTCAATTAGAATAACTGGTTAGATATAGTTTGGACCACTATGTAGCCTAAATTTACAATGGTTTCCTTCACCCATGTTGATCTCACTATGCCAAATGCCACTCTTACTACCATAGATGCTACCCTCTAGACCTCACTTAGTGCACAAGATATTATAATGCCAAATATACAGACTTGGCATAATTAGATGTTAAATAAATCTTTTGCAGTGTAATTATATGTAGATAAGCTAGTTTAACTCCATGGTGAAATAACCACCAAAGTTAACATGGTGAAGTCTACTTTTCTTAGGATAGTTGATACCAATATTCACTAGTTGGTGTCGAATCAAGTCCCCTTTCATGGCCTTTTACATATTGATCAAGAAGCTCTACTCAATTATAAATTTTACAAGGATGATTTAGCTCTCATAGATGCAAGCATTACACCACTCATTGATGAGACACATATAACTTCACCTAGTCAATTGTGATAAATTTTCCAACATAGGAAGATAGCTTCACCTACCAACTAATGCTTTTGTAGGTTCTATAATTTTGAAATTTTAGGCCATATAGTTTGTATTTAGCAATTCTTTCTATTACTCTACACTAATAGTATATTTAAAACCAAAAATATCAATAGACCAATAAGTTACTTAGTTGAAAGCCTGAAAAGGCAACTAAGTAATGCTCAAGGGGTGAAAATTGGTTTACCAAAACCTTGAGTGATACTTATAAATTCTTATGTACTTCTATGTTTTTAGTTCCTTTCTTGGTAATTAGACAAATTCACTTTATAATGTTGTCTCAAGATGAGACAACATTTTAATTTCAAGAAAGTGTTAGTGATAAATGGTAAATGTAAAACTATATATATGTACGAGAATTTCCTATGGTAAATATAGTTGTATTTTGTTTGGGGGTTGTTATAGGATTCTCAATGTTGGTCATCATTCCAACAAATGTGATATAGAGATCTATTTTTAGGATGGTAAATCTAGAAGTTATAATTATAAGAAATAGTACCTATAAGTATTTTTAATGAATGTAATATAAGGGTCAATGATTATGTTGATTCTGATATGTATATAAGTAATAGAATATTCAATGTTATTTTTAGAAAGCTTTCACACAACATATTGATAGAACTAGACATCAATCTATGAGGTATTTATTTGTTTTAGATTAGGGTAAAACTAGGTTTTGAAGGGGTCCCAAAACCCTTAACATCAAAAAGAAATATAAACCATTAAGCACAACCAAGTTTTAAAAGAACCTGAAACCAATAAAACAACTAAACCAAGTTTTACAGGGACCTGCTACCATCATATTTGACCAGATAAAACTATCATCAAAACACTAGAACCTGGAAAGTTAATAGACTAGAGCAGCAACCTGAAAAACCTCCCAAGCCAGTAACTAGTAAACCAGTGAAGCAACCAGTTTACCTACACAAACAACCAGTCAACATAAGGGAACATTAGATTTTCCATTTGAATTAAGATTTTCCTTACACGACCAAAGGTTCTTATCTAGAGGGGGAACCGTAGGCTTAGACTTCTTCCTCTTAACTTATGAGGTATTTATTTGTTATAATCTTTGATTTTATATCTTTTGATTGAATTATAATTATTTGTGTTCTTTATTGGTATAATTAGAATTTATTATGTTTTGATGACTATTTACTTCATCATATTACTTAAATGTATCAATTTCTTTTTCTATAAATAGTTTACAACATGCATTGAACCTTTAGATTAATATATTTCTCTATGATAAACCTTGTTTATGGATTTCATGTCTTTATTAAACCTTTTTATAATATTTTCAAGTCACTTTGAACATCCTTCCCCATAATTACAATGTTCTAGTGAAACCCAAAATCCTCTACTAACATACAAATACACAAAAAATAACAATAAATAACTTCTGTTAATATGAGTACTCAAAGGAATAGTTTATTAGGCACATGTTCCAATAACATCCAAGATTATTCTTAGAGTTCTAGGTTGTACCCTAGCTGAGGAGAGGAGTGTTCATGTCCTAACCTCAAACCTAGTCCAACATGGGAATGACCTTAGGTAGTGGGTAACCTACTATTAGGCTGAACCTCTAGATTTTAAGAGGATAGCTCCCCTAATTTGACAATTCAATTCTTTTTATCTAAAATCTAAGCTGTATGGGGGATGAAAAGGGTCAAGAATATTTCACAGGAATGAAAATCTACTCTAATGTATGGTGATGTACCATGGATTCATTTTATCCACTCATAAGCTTGAAATCTCAATATATTAATGGACTAATCATAACCTAAAATTCATCTTCATGAATCCTATGCATAAACGTTTCATATGGAGGTTAGACTAGATGCATGGAATGCCAAGTCTATGACATGTAGGTCTACTAGAAGACTCTCACTAGTCATGTCACACTTCAAGACCATTACCTACACTTAAACATTCCACATGACCTATATAAGACATCTCTTTGACATCTAGGTGAACTAGGACCTATAATGGAAATAAAATAATCACATTTGCATATCAAACTAGTATTCATACACTATAATGTCACCATAAAAGAACTATAAAAGTTTGTTATTTAATCCAAAATAGGTGCACAAGTACAATTATATTAGAGTCTCCTCATACTAGCTTGAGGGATATAAAATAAGTTAAAGAAGATTTAATATATAGAATAATGGGATGAGAGAGAAGGGGAGAATGGAATAAAAGGGTGGATAAGGGGTCATAAATGAGCACATTCAAATCAAAAATATAGTTACAATAGTTATGTAGTCTCCTCTAATCTTCTCATGCATTGAAATTCCTTGGTGGCTCCTTGAATGAGCTATCGGCATTGGAAATTAGGTAAGGGAGGCTAGGTCAACTTCAGTTACTCCATGTTAAAGGCTTGACCATGCATATAATAGTCCTTCATTCTTCATATTGTAGTTACAATATGAATTAGGCCACCATAGTTATGTAATAACCCACACTACTTTAAAGTAAATTTATGGAGCTAAGGAAACTACCTTATCCCTTCACTATAGTTGTTAAATGTGCATTTAATGCTCTTAAAGGATTAGTTACTAACATAGTATCCTTGTATTGACTTAGTTTATTGGTCGTTCAACACTAACTTGACTTTCTTTGATGACCAATTAGGCTAATTAGGCTTACTTGGCCTAATTTCCTAAGTGTTGAAATGTTCCAGCCATTATAAACCTACAAAAAATATTATAAACCTATGTATGATTGTGGTTTATGTCTAAAAAAATAACTCTAACCATGAAATAGGATTGGAAAGGCACTAGGATCTTGAAATTCCACTTCTCCAATCTGGCTGGCTCACCTCCTTTATGCACTAGTAGACTAGTAATTTTGTAGGTACTTTCAAAGATCCTTATAGATTAAATAATGTTTATGTTAAGACTTGATAATATGTATTAGGTCCCAAACTATCCATTCCAAGAATTGGAATTATCAAGAACTACCAAACACCGTTAATTATACTCAAAAACTTCAAAAAATGCCTATTTTTTAGGATTTTGTACAATTTCCATATAGTCAAGTACCATAAAGTGAATCCCCTCTGATTGATCTTGACCTTACATAATCTTACCAAGTCATTTCAGGGTGTTAGGGTGCCAAAATACCAAGTGTTCTACAACTAGGTTTATGTATGGTTTTAGGGAGTTTTAGGAGTGGTCTAGAGTCTTAGGGATAATTAATGAAGTACAAACATCCAAGAAAGAAAAAAATGGAATGAATATCAAGGGTATTGGCCTCTTTAACTCCCATGAATCGGATGGGTTCCCATAAAAAGGATGGATAAAGATATAAATGCTATA
This sequence comes from Torreya grandis, assembly GCA_037957365.1. Lineage (NCBI taxonomy): Eukaryota > Viridiplantae > Streptophyta > Pinopsida > Cupressales > Taxaceae > Torreya > Torreya grandis. The sequence goes on along the minus strand of JARHVA010001175.1, from coordinate 3,191,439 downwards.
AAGTGATCTGAGGGTAGTTTATATGCCATTTTTGAGTGCTTATTTTATTAGCAATAATTATATAGTATATCCTCCCCTTTACAATAAAATTTCCATTAATTTTTAGTGTAAATGGATACTTAATCTCCCCTAGGATCTTTGGATCCAAGGGTGCTTGTGGTGGAGTGGGTGAGCATGTGAAGATGGTCTTCAAACTACATGTGTACAAGGTGACTGGTTCAAACATGGTCTAAAGGCATTATGATAAAAACTAACACCTATTGGAACTTTTCACCTACATTTTTGGTCTTAAACACCCTCACACACATTTTATTGACCATTGTATTGGTCATAATATCTTGAAGGGGTCTTAAAATGTCATTGATGTTTATATGCATGCTTAGATATCTGACTATGTCACCTCTTTTTCTAAGGTTTATGATTTTTGGTAGATGACAAATAATTTTTATGAAGTTAAATAACCTTAAATAATAATTTAAAATAGGAAAAAAACTCTCTACAAGTCTCTAGCTTATCTGTAGACCCATATGACATGGTTGTACCTCTAATTCATAAAGTAACTATCTTAAACTAGTCTTAGTATGAGATAAAATAGTGGGCATACACACTATTTATCTAGAAAAAGTTATCATATTATCTCCTTTAATATATAATTACAACAAATTATACTAGTTTTTTAGGGTTGGTTGTGTCTGTAAGGGCCCCAAACCATCATTTTGGCTAGACTAGCAATTTAAGAGCCTACAGACTATATGCTTAAATATTATTGTCCTAAGTATATCCTTCAACATCATTTATTGAATTATTTAGGATCATGGTGATTATTTTCATGTTATTTAAGTTACTATTATATTTATATGATTTTCTATCAACACTCTTTGCTTTGCATACTCTACCATCTAGGCCTTCCTAGTGTTTTTAGTCCACTATACCCATCTGACCCTAGAAGTTTGCAATCATACCCCTTAAAATAATTTTAAATCCAACACATTGATTGATATATAGGTATATTTATTTTCCTCTCATAGGCCTTACCAATTTTATACCATCCTCTATCTAAATCTTTCTTGGTTCTTCCAATGGAGATGCATGTTCTCCTAAGGCCTATTGATTGGATTTTTTCCTTACAAATTTGTGTATATCTTTCTAGTGTCAACAAGACTTCATAGGAGGAAAGTGAATCATATATTTTTTTTAATTTCATGTATTAATAATCCCACATTATCATTAATCCCCTTTATAATTCATACTCCATGATAATCACCTTAATCTTTGAACATTGAATAGATTAGCTTATTCTTTGAAACCATGTGTCTCCCCTTTATCCATAGATTGATTGAGAGTGATTTAGTTATGCATGGATATATTTTATTATATTTAATTTTTTACATTTTAAACTTATACAAAACTCTTGTATTATCACCCATATTTAGTTTGTCCTTTGAGCCATTAGAAACTCTGCAACCAATCTTGTCTTGTCCTTGACATTCATTATAGGTGTCTTATCTTGGATCATGAATGATCCCTCAATGGTACTTGGTTATTTTATGTGTCAAATTTGTGATGAATATTATATAATAATTATTAAAACCTTTTCCATCCTATTAAATCAACTTTAATGACACATAACATTTATACTAACTAGGTGGTTGTAGATGAGTTCTTAGTCTAACCTAACTATGTGCAAACCTGAGTGTGCCTTTATTAGTAATCAACAGTTATTTATATCTTATAAATACCTCCATACATTAACTCACCCTTTTATAATGTATATTTTCTCATTTATAAGTTATAAATTATTCAAAACCTTGCATATCCCACATAGTTAGTTTAGGTCTTATGCATAGTCAAGGTCATGAAACCCTATGGTCATAATCATTGCTTGCCTAAAGCACCTAACACCTTGGGTATTTTACCTAACACTTTGGATAATTCCTATTGGGAATTTACTCCTTAATAAAACCTTTTATATTAATTAAAAATGTCTACAACCTATTATTGATCTTAATATGTATTCTTTCTTGATATTATTTGACCTTTTGGAATACTAACTATAGGTCTCCACATAGTATTACTGTAGGTGTAGATATACTGAGGCATTTGAATTCTATATATTGACCTTAATATGTGGTAGACAATTTCCCCTAAATTTTTTTTCTTCTTTTCTTGAGGAACTTATCTCATATTCAACCACCACTTATGCAAGGCATTGGTTTTCAATTGCAATGTCAAGGCACACTTAGGCTAAGAAACACTAAGTTTTCTTAGTCAACATCCCCTTAGTTTAGACACCATTAAAATTATCCTTATATTAAAATATACATCTCCCTATTACTTTATCACATTGATATCAGGTCTAGGATGGAACCACAATGTGATTTGGTCAATCTAAATATCTATAGGTTTCTCCACACCATGGAATCTTACAGTGTTAGGACTTATTTTGGAAACGTTAAGGTAATGTGGTCTTGAAGAAAATTTGTATGTGTTTTGCATGGAAAATGTATGTTCTTTGAGAAACCTATGAGACCTTATTATCACTAAGACCTTATACATTCTTAAAGACCAAGAAGAAGGCTTCCACGTGACTTCAAATCCTTCCAAGGTGCACCTAATCTGCCTCATACCCCTTTTATGCACTTGGTTAGAAGTGGTTGTTGTAAGAAACTAAATATTTCTTGTTGAAGTTTTGCCTCCCTTGGTGATTATTATTTCTTAACCCTAATTTACCCTTAATTATCAAATTATTTTTTAACCTTATTTATACATAGTGCCTCAGACCAACCAAATGGTTGTAGGTTGTCTATTTGAGAAACTGAATGCCCTAGATGAGATAACTTGGTAGAGATGAAGGCAAGTTGTAAAGTGACCTACCCAAGCCATCTTATTTTGTATTTAAGACCTCTTACATCTATACTTATTGGAGAAGTCTTGATCTCACATTTAACCTAGTATCCATATTTCCAAACACTATTATACAGACTAAAAATTTGATGATGATGTACTATGGAGTACTTGTAAGGTATGAGACCTTATGTATCCTATCATCAAACTAAGATGGTATATTAATTACCCATAAAGATGTCAAGAGGACATGAGAACAAAATATCACTCCATCTACCATTAGATCAAACTTGGACCTAGATTTAGGTGATGTCAAAGGATTTTTATGGATTGAGGTAGATCATTAGAATTTGATCCAAGCTACCAAGTTAAGGCTATTTGATGCTTCATGGATTTAAGAACTCCACATTACACTTGGAAGATACCACTTTCTCTCATGAAGTTGATTAGAAACAAAAAACACAAAATAACTTAAAATCTTTAAAATCACCTTAATTTATGCCAATTAAGGAGGCTGAGAGTGTAATTAGGCTTTCTAACTTGGTGTCAAGATGCATTATTTAATGGTTTCTTTATCATTTTGGCCTCATATTTAATTTTTTATGTGGAAATAGAAGAGGTTCCATATGAGATGATCCCAATCTAGTCTCCTTGAATGTGCTTAGGATCTTCAACATAACAAAACTTTGCTTACAATGGTTGAAATAACTAGAATAACCAATTTTCTCCCATAGAGTGCTTGTAGAGGTGTCTATGCTAAGTGATGTCTTACTTGATGACCTTGGAAGGAAGAGGAGACATGAAAAGTCTTAAAGACAACATTTAACACCACAAACACCATCATTCTTTTCCAATGAATGCATTAAAAGACCTTGCAACTTAAGAGATCTAGCCATGTTCTTACAAATGGAAGAACTAGAGTTTTCTTACTTATAACACTCTCACGTGTGTGATCCCAAGGTGTGTATTATGTAGGTGGTACATGGGGTTCTTGTGAATACAAAAAAAAAACTATTTTTATAAAAACTTGAACAACAAACCAAACCCATAGGAAACCTTTACCCCTTCACAAATAGATGGGCTCATGGGAGTGGACAAATTGTTAGGATTTGTTCATAAAGCATAGGATATGGATTTGAAAACACAAGAAATGGATGAGATAATAAAGAGACACAATTTAACCCCCAAAAATCTTAGGTCATGAATTTATCTCTCCTCTCCATACTAAGTGAAAACTTGAGATGATGAGAAAGCTACCCAAAGAGAGTGATGGAGAAATGGAATAGGTTTCTAAAACCTTGTCTTTAGAACTTGTATAACTCATATATTTTCATTTTTTGGGTATAAATACACCTGTGTAAGCATCTAAAATAAATCTGTGGTAAGTACATTCTATGGACTAAGGAGAAAACACTAATTTTGCCTTAAATTTTAACTTTAATATTGATGGGAGATGAATAACAGGTGATCACATAGTTGATGCACACATGTACAAACCTGGTATAACATTTAAAACTTTATCATTTCCTTATAATGTGTCATATCAATCAATAAACCACCTTTTGAAGACATGAAAAGGGTAATAAAACATATGAGAGTGGGGTATAAATTATAACTTGTATTTTTACCTTTCATGAGGAGTGGTATAGACTTTAAAAAAAGGGTAATATAACATTAAAATATCATTAAATGATAAAATAACACCTTTTTACCACTTAGAACACTTGACTTCCATGACTAGGGTCATAAGGCCTAAAATAACATTCAGTCTCCACAAGTATTTTACCTTAAACTTCTCAAATAAACCTTAAATGAAGATAAAGAGGATAAAATGGACTCATTAAGGGCCAATCGAAGCATACAATTGATTGGAAACCTATGAAAAGGTCAGGTTTCAAATGTAGGGTTGACCATTTTGATTTGAGGGTCAAAATTGGTCAACAGTTAGCTAGTTACAATGCTCACTCAAGGAGAACATCCTAAAGATTAATTTGGTATGCCCATACCTACTCCCCAAGATCCTAAATATATATGGTGATCTTCACACACATAACTAGTAATGACTATAATTTATCCATTCCTAAATAAATGTTATATTTAACATGAAGACATCTAGCCTTCACTAAATAGTCACATGACCATGCTTAACATAGTTACCCCTTATCAATAACACCATGACCATTATATTGCCTAAGCACATATAGGCACAACCAAAATATAAAATGGAATCCAAATAAAATTAAAATTACATGCAATAATAATACTCAGTTTGAGCATGAAAAGTGACCCCTACTCCCAAAGTATGCTCATAGTCAAATACTAAGAGGGTACCCTTTCAATGTAACAAGGTAGAACTACGGCCAAGGTTTAAAGTATATCACCACTAGAAAATAGTAAAACATAGTCAATGGATAATTTAATTTTGATAATTACATTATTACACAATCAAATAATCTCTTGAATGACACAAAACTTACCAACTCCATGCTGAGTAAACTGGGTACATAACTAATTTTGTTTTAATTTGAAACAAGGCTGATACATTTTTCCAACTATAATAACTTATTTTCTAATCTAGTATAATCATGTTTAAGATATAATATTATTTTTATTGTAAATAAAACTAATAATTTGATCACCATACCAAGGTGAATTTATCCATTTATAAAATTGTCTTACATAAATTATACATAAACCGACCTTGAAATCACCTTGATAAAAATAGAAAAACTTGTGATAAAATTTATTTGATTATGAAACTAGTAATTTTAAACTATATTACATTGGTTACAACTTTAAATTATGAGGAAAATAATTTATTTATATTTTATTCACGAAATTATTTGACTTTAGAACCAAGAAGAAGGTAAAAATGGATTACCCCCCTAAAAATATCTCTTGGAATCGATTAAAATTAACAATTCCGAAAGGAAGTTAAAAATATCCAAATATTGATCCCATAATTTGTATCCTATTAGAATTTTTTTTAAGTCTTTTATTTTGTAAATTTCATATTTAAGTATTATTTTACACCATATCCAAAATTAATTTTGAAGCATGAAAAGTACTTGCAAAATTTGCTCTTGCAAACACTGTCTAGAACTAGTCAAAATGATAGTTTCCAATATGATTATAAATTGTCTAAAAATTATTTGTAAATTCTAGAGCTTAATAAAATTAGTTTAAATTTTTATCTTAAATAATTTCATAGTTTAGGTATTTATTTTTCTCTAATTCCATATGGGTTTTAACTAGGTTAGGAAGTCATTGGAATAACATTTTTTATTCACCTTAAGTTCTTTATTCACTAGTTGACAAAATCCACCTTTCTATTCCTTTTCCTAAATAATGGAGTTATGGTACATAATGTATCAAATAAATATAAGGATATAAGCACCAATTAGTTTTAAATTAGTATTATATGTTCAAATTTATACCAATTCATCATCTCTACATTGTTCCAACATCTCACAAGATATAAGTGAAATGAATTTATGTGGTAACATAATATAATATACAAATATTAGGTGAGTGAATTGCTATAGCTACATCCATGATAAATCAATTCATTTTTAGAGTGATGAATTATCTTAAATATCTTAAGTGAATTTAATTATTTAGATATATATGCATCATAGCATGTTTACATCATAGGTAAAGCACTTATCTAGAAATTCTTATGTGAAGAAAATTAAAATATATATGTCTATGAAAGTATATTTTTGTCATAGTGTGACCACTTAAATAAAATATAAATGTATGCAACTTAACAAAAAAAAAAAACTTATAATAAATTAAAATCAAAACTCACCTATAGGCTATGGGTACACCTCATATTCTAGGCACTCCCCATATACTGTCATATCAAATGTACTACTTGTTTTTAGGTTCTTTACAACTACTTCATAAAAGGAGGAAACAAAGAAATTATATTTCCAAATTGTGAAAAATCAACTTGTTTATAGAATTGTGGGCTTTAAAATAATTCTAAAAAGGCTTCACAAGTCCACATGCCCTAGATTATTTCCAAGGGAAATGTTTCAACATCAATAGAACTAGTTCATTATTCAAAATATATCCTAAACTTATGTCCCTACTAATTTCACATTTAACTGATCCAAGTTAATTAATATTATTTAAAGATATGAAATTTGTACAGGTCTAGAAGATGGGTTTACATTTTTAGCTAAAGTATCATTAGGTATTATAGATCATTATACATTTGTATCCATGGAATAAAATTTAATTCCTATAGCACCATTTGAGTCTTCTAACATTATCAATGATATTTAAGTCTCACCTTCATCCAATTAATAGAGTTACATATCTATGAATTTCCATCAAATTTTGGTTCTTATTCGATGAAGCCATTATAAATATAAGAGACTTTTAACTCCCTTAATTACCCTTCCATAATAATTTTACCATCCCTAAACTCTAACATAATCTCCTAAAAATAATAAATCACTTCTACAGCTCAAGATCCAACCATCCCACCAAACCTATGGGAAATCATTATATGCATATCCACATCTCTCTCATCACATCACATGAGATCCTAAAATTGCACCCACTACTCCCTTTATGAAAACACAAGTAGTTTATTTTTTTCGATCTGAGCACACATTCATTGGCCATACTTTACATAGGGCCTATTGAATTAATCAATTCAAGTTGGTAGTTCAATAAATTTCCCTTGACATACTTTATAAACCCCCTTTCATACTTTTAATACTGATCTCCTTTTCTATCAAGTGGATAAAAATTGATTATATAGTCAGTTTCTATGTAATTGGAGTAAATATTGCCTTAATCTAGTGCTCTAATTAATAACATAATTCACAAATCCTAAGGATTTTGGGTACAATTAGCATGCTAATCCATTTGTATGTCAAATCATTAATGATATTTATTTAGAAGGGTTCATGTTTATATACTATATATTATTAACTTGATTAGATTTCCATATCAAATTATTTTGTGATGTTTTTATTTATTTATTTATAAATCAAAAGAGGATTAATTTGAGATATTCACCATATTTATTGTGCCATTTATTTTAACATTATCAAGATGATACTCTCAATCACTGATGGAACCTTCAGTCTAGCCATGTGGTTTAGTCCAGAAGGTTTACCATCATGTGAGATAATCCCATTGAACCTAAGAAGGATCATTTTGTTTTATCTATTCTCTATCGGGGTTTTCCTAAGGGTGACTAAATTAAGCACATGGGGGTTTTAAATCCCATTTTCCCAACATGATGTTAACCTAAGACATTTAAGCATCTATTTTAGTTATGCTCCCATGAACAAACTACATGGCAATGGATTCATACCCTTTTTCAACCATTAAAGATTGAGTTTTTTACATGGAATATGGATTTTATTTGGGGGATCCACCCTGATTCCTATAAGATATAATATATTTTGGCATATTTTTCATGTTGATATTCTTTTTCAAACCTAGAAAGATAGAAATTATATTTTTTTAATCATGAGAAAATGGAACGTAGTTTTTATATTACTAAAAAAATTATCATAATTTATAATGCTACTCTCCAGATTCAAATTTGGATTGATAAAATTTTTATATAACTTAAATACCTCCAACATTTTTTGATCACTGGGGGAATGCCCCAAGTTTAGTTAGTCATGAACCTCCAGAGCTTCCACGTCTATAGTCACCTCCTCATGGGTGAGGGTGTGGTATACATGGGAAAATTTTTAGTAAATTACACATGAGCCTTTCTCATCACTAATTAACCCATCATTAACCATCTCCACAATGTGATTGGCCTCATGGATTTCTTAGAGGTGGAGGTCATGGAGGGGACTAGGCCTCTCCTATGCAAGACAAGTATCTATAGATGGCTTTTACTATATCACCTAATCAACACAATGAAGAAAATAATAATCTTCATTAGAATGATGGTTGGGACCCCTTAAATATTGATGAAGACCCACATTCTTAAGGGGATGGGTGATAATCCATAATATCCTCTTCCACTAGCCCTCATATTCATTATTACAACATAATTATTCTATTAAATTGCTTATCATTTTATGTGTCTCTTTTTGGTTTTACATGCTCATGATAGTTTTATTTTATTTTTTTTATGTCTTCATTATCAAATCTACTAGATTTGATCTTTATTGAGGGTTTTTCACCTTGGTTTGACTATACTTTTTAGGTGTAACTTTTTGCACCCATTTTTTGTATGACTAATATTGTACCATTATTTGTTTGTATTTATATAAGTACACTCTTTAATAAAAATATATATCATTTTATCATCGTCATCATCATCATCATCATCATCATCATCATCATCATCAACATATATATATATATTGAATAATTTATCTTGCATTTTTCACATATCACATTGATAGATAATAGTCATTACTTTTACCATAACTTCCATGGACATGAGACAAGTGGCACTAGTCTATTTTCACCACTATATTAGGTATGAAAATACACTAAAATATGGATAGTGTGATTTAAATAACTAATAAAATCATGCCAAGGAAAAAGGCTCGACTCAAAAATATCTAACATGGGGATCATCCATAAGACAATAAAAAGTGACTATTGCATCAAACACAATTAAAAATACAATATTTATAAGGAAATAATGTCTAGACATGAGGGGCACTACATTATCCCCCATTATAAAATCATCATCCTTGATGCACCAAATAAACCCTCAAATAATAACTATAATTGTATCTCTAAAGGATACTTTTATTTAGGTAGTTACCATAGTGTCATATTATCATCTAAATATATCACAAAATAACTAGAAACTGAAGAATTAGTATTGCCATAGTGTGTGCAACAATAACATTATTATGTTGTGATATCATACTAAATAATTTGATTGACATCCAAGGGTGAGAGTATACTATAAAAAATTAAAGTGCCATCATATTAGGTAAATATCACTATTGAACAAGAAGTGCAAACATTTTTCTATAAGAATAACCTCCTTAAACCTCCCAATAAAATCATCCTTAGATCTCCCAAAATAATCATGTATGAAACCACCACATTTGGTGGGTGGGAATGATGGTATCATGAACCCATCTATATAGGTTCCCATCTCAACCCACTAGCTATATATTATCACTCATAACCACACTAGGTGACAATTATGCACATAATGAACAAATATGAAAGCAATATTCAATCAAATAAGTAAAAACCTTGCCAAAAGTAACACACCAATATAATTAATTAAAAATCCAAGTTTCCATAAGGAAATAGTATAAAAAATTAGTAACAACAAAATATTAAATGAAATCATCATAATAATTTAATAAATCAAAACCAAAGTGGCCACATTAGAAAATTTAAATTATAATCAAGATAATTTAAAAATAATGAAATAAATTCATAAAGTAAATTTAAATTTAATAAAGACAAAGTGTTGGTTTTAGAAACAACTTAGATTATCAATCAAATAAATTTCAACAAATCAATATCTAAAACTAATCACATCATGAACACTATGTGTCTTAGTAATCCACTCAAGTGGAGAAGGAAGTAAACCTAGATTACCTCCCAAAAGTAAGAGAAAATAACTTTAATATCTCTTAGAGGTAAGATAAGCATCTTAACTACCTCCTAGATGTATGATAAATACATATGTAACACCATCTTCCATATGCCTCCAAAACATCTAGCATTCCTATAGTTGAAATGAAGAAGAACAAGAAACAACCATCATACTTGTCATCCTAGTGCCTCAAAATTATACCATGAAAATATTCATGTTTCCCAAGTTTGACCAATCAAACTATAAAATGTCACCAACCTAATATCTCTCACTGAGAATATCCATGTCTAATCACTGATCTTTGAAGATATATTGTTAATAGATGGTCTACCATGACATATCTCAGTGTGTATGGATGCTTCATATGGTAACTCAAAAGGCAACCACTAAATGTGGTAGGTGGAGGAACAAATCACTACATAAAATGAATTTCAATTAGACATTATATGTTTTAATTAATGAAAGTTACTTTATAACACATTTATGGACATTAAGTTTACACACAAAGTACAACACAAACACAGTTACATTCCTAAAAGCATAATTGGTCTTAATAATAAAAATTTCATAATTGTACCATGAAATACACACACTATGATTGTCTAACACTATTGTTTATTTAGGGAAATCCATTTTTTAAGAGGTTTGGTAGATGTAAAAAATTATGTGGGGATTTACACAATATGTTGTAGTTACACATGTATTTAAACAAATACAAAAGTTAAGAATACACATTTTTGGCTCAAGATACATTACTTACATTAGTTTATGATAATGGGTATAACCACATCATAATATGATATCAAAATTTTATTATTAATACAAAAGGATAAAATTGTTCTCATATATCTAACCAATGCATCTATGTCATCTTAGATGACATCACTAACAACCATTTACCACTGCAACTATCAATGTGGTCTAATAAACACTCATTCCACATATAGCACCTAGTGCCATAATAGTGCCCCATGGAATAATGCATGTTTTATATATCTGACCATTTATGAATCTCAACTACTATAACACCTCTATGCATAAAAAACTCACAAATAATAATAACCAAATTAAAACTACACAATTTATTTTATTTTTATTGTAGAGCATAAATAAACCAACCATAATAATTTTACTAGAGTTCCTAGTGTTGAACGCAAGCTCTGATACTAAAATGTCATGTTCAAAATTTTTGTCCCAAAACCCATGTAATATTTTTAACTCATTTTAATGATGCTTTCTTATTTCCTATAGTTTATTAATGGTTTAATTGTTATGATTAGGTCAATGTGCATCTGAAGTGTGACACATACAATTATTCTATGATCTATTTAATTTATTCACTTTCCACCACAAGGCTTCTATTAGAGAATTAAAAAACTATTAGGTTGAGGATAGGATTATATGTATTTCCTTCACTTAATGTCCATAGTAATAAGTAACATTAATATAATGACTTACAATAAGGCCTACCTTAATTACACTTTGTTGATTTAATAGCTCAAAAAGACACTCAAACATACATTCAAGTCAACACACATAAAATAAAACAAGAATAAAGTCCAAGGAGGCAAACTTTATAATAGGTTTAACACCCTAGGGTTCACCAAGGAAAAGTCTTGACTAAATATTCATAAAATATATGCTTATATAACATAACAAGGAGTGTTACAAAGCACATTCATATTAAGGTAGCTATAATTAAACAACTTGATATAAAATAATTAGTGATTACAAAAAAATCCTTTTCAATTTTATCTAATAAACATAGCATATAAAGTTAATCTAAATAATAAAACACAATACCAATATGAAGGATGACAATAAATTCCCTAACCTGGCCTATGACCTAGACATGATTCCCACATTGCAGCTTAGGTGATCTACATATCCATTCCATGGAATCAGGGTTCTATGTAGTTTTGCTTGCACTTTTTATGGCCTCCTCCATGAGGCATCGTAACTAAAATAAGTTTGGCACTCTAATCTAATGAGGGAGATAATATGTCTCTTAAGCAAGATTCTAAAGTTGTAGACATCCAAAACATGACAAAATTATAAAAACATCCACTCAACATGAAATAACACATCCAAAGGTATATTTTTGAAACACATTAACATCCCAAGGTGCATGTGCTTACTCAAAGTAGTATAAAATAATTACACAAATTAAAGTTGAATGTGACAAGGAACCTACATTTTAATGATCCAACGAGACCAAAATTTTAGTAAATATGGATTATGATGCTCAAATAAGCTTTATCTCTTGAGCATATCTAAAAAATTATTCAGAGTTAAAAATTGATAAAATATGATCACTTTAAAAACAAATTGAAAGGGTCAAATCACTTATTAAATTCAAGATACAACCATCCCACCAAACTTAGTGGGAATAAATGGACCTACATCAACCCTTCTCTTTACACTCTCCTTTCTTCATCACATCACATGAGATCATAAACCTAAATGCACTACTTTGTTTCTAAAAAAATATAATTTTTTTTGGACCCGACCACACATACATTGGCCATGATTTCCACAAATCCATTGCACTAATCAATGCAAGTTGACATTTAGACTAATTTTTCCTGACTTAATTTAAAAACTCCCCTTTAATACCTTGAATACTTGTCTTTTTTTTTGGCAAATGGATAAACATTGATTATATATTTCATTAAGATTTTTCTCTACTTAATAACAAAATTCATAGCTCTTAATAAAGTCGGGTACAAATATCATGTTAATCCATTTATATATCAGTTCATTAACAATATTTATTTAGAAGTATTCATGTTTATATACTATATATTATTAACTGGATTGAAATTCTAAATCAAATTATTTATAGCAAAGAAATAGGGTTAATTTGAGATATTCACCATATTTAGTGTGCCATTTATTTAAACATGATCAAGAGAAATATATCAAATTATTATTATCATTATTTAAATTTTATATTTATATTTATGTGTGTGTGTGTGTGTGTATTAAATATTTTATATATAATGATGATCATTTACTTGACTATGCATATTTTAGTGTATGGATATTTATTAATTAAATTTAAATACTTTGGTGTATATGTATGTGTGTGTGTCTCAAAGAGGTTATCTTGATTTTTTCACATACCACATTGATAAAATTAATTCATTAATTTTCCCACAAGTTCCTTAGGCATGATACAAGTGGCATCAATTGATCCACACCACTATCTAGGGTATGAAAATACACCGTAACAAGGAAAATGTGATTTAAATCACTAACACATACATGTCGAGGAAAATGGAACTAGTAAATAAAATCCAACATAGGCATCACACAAAAGACATAAAAGATTCATTATTGCATCGAACACAAGGAAAAATCCAATATATACAAGGAAATAATATCTCTATATAAGGATCACTACAAGGAGATAAAATTTCCCTAAGTAATCTTCCAGTTCATACTTATTAAATTATATGTCCTCAATTGGTATGCTGAGGAAAATTTTGTGAAAAATGCCACCTACTAGAGTTGTGTAGAGTGTATGTGTTGGTGTGGATCATGATGTTTCTCAAAATCATGTTAGATTATAAGCCTCCATATGATTAGTATTATAATTGAGAGATCATAAATACCTTATCATGTTTCTTCCCATCAAAAACATGTAACAATAATTGAAGTATTGGAATAAAATATAGACTAGATGGAAATTTATGAGAGATGAAGGTAAAGGATCTCTAATTCCATGGGGATAGTGAGACATAATGGTGGTAGGTTTAATGGTTGGCATGCAAAGGATTTAATGATTTATATAATTTTATATCAACAAAAAACTTGTGTTAGATATATTTTTGCTACATAAAAGTGCAACCTATTGGTGAGTGCATAATGAATGCATGAAATGATTATAGTTAAAATTAATTATTTAATAAAATTAATTATTTTAAGATTTTAATAGTGAAGGGTTAGAAAAATTCCATTATTTAAGAAAAGGAGGAATGATTATGGTGGAATTTGATGTAAATGTATTAGAACTTATAAATTTAATGAGATACTTAAGGATAAAACATTAAGGTTAAATTGGATCTTGAGTGGATTGTATTCTTCCATTGGAAAGAGAATATTTTTAAGCTACCAAGATTAGTTTTTTATAATATATAATTTTCATGATAATTCTAGGAAACATGTGAATAAATAGATAGATCAACATAGAAAATGAGACCTATGAATCATATAGAGTTCAAGTGACTAGTCAAATTGTGGTAAAAATACCATTAAAGGGATAAATTAGACTTGAACAACCTCATAGGTGTTAAGATCAATAAAAATAAATATAATAATATACCAATATAAATGAATAAGAAAATAAGAAAGAAAATGAAGTTTGATTAGTAGATGTTTATCTTTTTGAGAAGATAATTATGATAAAATATATTCAATGACAAAAATTATGACCTACCATATTTTTTTGGAAGATATGTTAGAAATATCCATATTTTATATATAGTAGTGGATAATCATAAGTGAAAATTTAGCTAGAATAGCTGAAGTGGCATGTAAAATTAAGGGCATATTTGTTTCTTTGTTGGTATACCTAGGTGCAAATAATTATTTAATTTATCCTTTAACATTAATTAGATCATAAGTTGGTGGTTGTGATATCAAAAATGTACTTCATATAATTAGACATCATATAATATGCTAAAAAACAACAATAATGTATAATTAAATACTTAAAAAATATGGGAAATATAAGGCTCTTATATTGTCTATGCTTTATTGTGAATGTGCATCCATAATTTGGATGTAGAAATTATCTCTTGTTGTACTAAAATCTAGAACTAAACTATATAATATTATAATACTATAAAAATTATCTTAATAGGATATTATGACCATGAAAATTATCCTAATTTGATATCAACATGGTATAAATGTTACATGCTTATGATGTTTTGATTCCTTACCCTAATTTCAAGCATTGAGACTCCAGTATTGTAATGAGCCAGATTTGGTTGATCTAGAATGATAAAGAAAACAAAGTTTGGGAACCTATAATATGGTATGGGTCATATTTTACTTAAAATTTGATCCAAAATTTTATATCCATATTATCAAAATTTTCCAATTACTGCTTTTCATAAAAAATTTAGATCAAAATGAGTATGTTTCTAGCCATGACAAAAAAAACAAAGTTTAATTATGATATTTACATGTGACATAATCATACCAACCCTAATTACACATCTTTTTTAGTAATCCTTTATTGTAAAGAAAATAAATGGACTTTTTTTCTGGTATACTACATGTATTAAAGTCATACTTTTCCTACATCCTTTATTTTCTAATGGAACCAAAAAACAATTTTATGGTTAAGCTCACATGTCTCAATGCCTCAAGTTTACTATTTCTCCACCTTTATATTTTATCATTTTTTATAAAAATAGACTTAACAAAATTATGGGACTTTTATTATAATTTCACTCATGATAAAAAATGTTACCCCTTTTCATAGTAGTACTTTACCTTCATAATGGTTGAATTGCATTACCATTTGAGTAAACTTGGTGTAGCTCATGAGATCAGTGCATCACATTCCTTAATTCCCCATTGATATTCAATGTTCAAAGCCTAATTCTACTTAAGAGAGGTAAAACCAACATAATTTTAATGCAACCTCACTCATGGTTTATATCCATATGAGGACATGAAATTCATACAATAGGAAGAGTAAAGGAGAGAATGGGGATAGTATAAATAGTTAGGTCAAAAGGCAAATGACCATAGATAAAAAAATGGAAAAGAATGCACTAAAATTTGGATTTCACGTGACAAATAAGGAGATGTGAACCATCAAGAGTATTTATTGATGGTAATTTAAAATTTTATAAGTTCACCATGGAGAAGATATCATGGTTCAGGTCCCATAATTTAAATAAACAAAGATGTACATATACATTATGGACAAAAAACCCTAATTTATTTAGGATACACAAATTCATTAGTATGAAATGAAGTAGTGGAAAATGGGAAGGGATAGGAAATGATTATACTCATAAAATAAATATATGGTAGATATATACAAATAGTGAAAAAATATCTACAGAAGCAATACATTTGGATTCAAATCACAAAAAATGAAACAAAAATCAACATATCAACATGCAACTTTTACTTACAATAGTCAAAATTATATAAGAAAATGAATTTAATTTGAGATCATCCATCAGGGTCTTATATTATTTATTATAAGGAGGGATATACCTATTTTCATGTGAATCTTTCACCCACTTTATTATCTAGATGATATATTGCAATAATAGAAACATCCTCAAGGTATGGGACCTTAGATCCTTAGGATGAACCTCTACAGAAGGTCAGATCTTTCTTAAAGTAAGTGTACTTGATGTAAGGTCATATTTAAGGCCTAAAAAAATACTATAAATACTTGTTTTTAGTTTTTTCCAATATTATTATAATAGAAAAGGGAATAAGATTGAATTAAAAATATAATGTGGTGATGCACTAAATCTTGGATAACTCTTTGACTTGCTTTAAATAACATAATATACCCTTCTAGAGTGCATAACTCTTCTAAAATATATTCAATTCATTATTATTTCACATAAGTATTTTTTATGAAGATAATAATCCTAATATAAAACTATGAGGGATCACAAATCACCTTGAAAAAGTCTCAAAGGATGAGAATCCATAGGTAGTATATGCATAAACCTAATTATACACAACATACAACCTACAAAATAATGTATTTCTACATGAAGGTGAGAAGGATTTGATAATAATATAAGGGAAGAATATATTTCTACAAGCAAAGAAAAAAAATCCATAGATTACACTTAAAATGCAAGGAATTTGAAGAATGGTGATCTCAGTTCTTTATTGATTTCAAGGATAAAGCTAGTGTTACAATTTTAAAATGAGTAGAATTTTGCTACACCAAATAAGAGGGATCCTGAAAAGGTCCATTTTCAATCATATATATATATATATATATATATATATATATATATATATATATATATATATATATATAATACAATAAATGATATAAGAAGATAAATAATAAATTTATCAAACGTATTCATTAATTTAGTATGTGTAGGAAGAGAGACCAAGATGTTGGAAACATTAATCCTTTTTAATGCTTTAGACCTATTCCATGAAGACATATTTGGATGCTAGGCATAGTAGAGGGTAAACCACCATATCTTCACTCCAATTTTATCCTTGAGAAAGTTTATAAATTATATATTTGGTCAAAATATCCCCCCATGATTTTATATTATTGGAATAGACTTGGTCTTATTGCCTTAAAGAGATTTAAAATTGCCACTTCTTCTTGGGCATGCATGGTTGGAGAGAATGTAGCTAGTCTTGACTTGTTTTCCATTTCCTAAATTCCTTATTAAGACTTATACATGAAAATATGCCTAAACTCACCATTATATAACTTTTTCACATGTTTGAAATAAATATTAACCACTTGAGGATGTTGTAATTTATGAGCAGCAAGTTTCCAACTATTTCCATGCTTTGTGGATGATTTTAAATGATGCCTAAGAATAGTGAATCCCTACCTAAAAAAATAAATAAACCTTGAATAAGACACAAACATAAAATCATTTATGATTCTTATTCACATATCAAAGACACTTGACTATAGACTTTTTATATCTTGATACAAACTTGTCTTGCACTTTATCTTCATGAAACTTTATTATATCCTGCTAGAGGATTGTGGATGAGATTAGATTCAACTAAAATATTCTTATCTTGGTATATATAGACCCTGTAAACCTAGTACATACCCCCATGGAAACCCTAAAACTTTGATATAGGCCTATTAGTGTATCTTAATACTATACTTTCCTCTTGATCAATCATGGAAGCCTTTCAAAATCTACCTAAAAACCAACAACCATATTTAGATGATGCTCTTGCAGACTTATAACATTAAAAAAAATTATTTAGACCTTGCTCTCTGACCTCACATACTTGCATATAGACCCTTACAACCTTAAGAAATTCTTGGAAACATGTTTTAGGTCTGCTAACTAGGTGTTGAGGTCATGAAGCCTCTACTCTACCATTTTAATACATGGAAATTTGATTATTTTGTTTGTAGACTTGTAAATGAGTCTTGAGATATATTAAAACATTTCATTGTCATTATATTATTAGTAAAATCTATGTATTTAAAGTACAAACCTATAGGTTGGTTCTTAGAACTCAAAATCCTCTATCTTGTTCTTGATATTTGGAATGAAACCTTGTAAGACATGATTAATATCTATTAGCTAAGTCTTAATGACTCATGGAAAGATATCTTACCCTTGTTTTAGCATTATAACCATTAATAAATATTTAAAAATTTGTTTTAGGCTTATTATATTCACTTGAAGGAGCTTGAAAACATTGATTCGTATCTTAGCAAACCTACCAACCTATTTATTGGGGTTTTAAATCATCTAGAATCCTATTTTAGCAAATCATAAAATCCTTAAAACTCTATTAAAAACCTATTAAATAGGTTTTTAGTTATCAAAACCCTTATTTGATCACTATACATTTAAGAAACCTTATGATATCATGTTTATTACCTAATAGATCATTATTTGGCATTTTCTCATGAAGGAAACCTTATAACATTACAACTTCATTATAAACCATAAAACTTTATTTATAATTGATATAGTCATTATAACATCAATAAAACCCTACATAGTAACTTACACACCTATAGGTAGTCCTCATAATGCTTAAAACCTCTATGTTCTTTGCCTTAACCTAAAAATTCTCTTTAAATCCTTGTTATTATCTCATAGACCATTGATATAGTTATGAGGCCTTTTAAGAAGTTTTTAGGCTTGTTATCAAGGATTTATGAGCTCAAGTAACTCTATTTTATCACTATGTCTTCAAGAAATATTGAAATAACTTTTTGTAGCCTATTAACTAGGTTCTACGATTACGTAAACTCTTGTAATCTTCCCACATTTTTGTATGAATCTATATATCGTGAAAACTTGATGAAACTTCTACCTTTCAGATTAGTTTTAAAGATCTTAGAAATCTACAATCTTATTTTTGTATTAGATGGATCAAGAAACTTGGCAAGAATTTTTTGGGCCTATATGGAGGTCTTGAGAGCTTGGGACCTCTATTTTCACCCTGCACACATGAATGGAATCTTATTATTATTTATTTATCTCTATCTACATATTAATTAGATCCCATGGAGCTTTAAGACATTGCATTAGCATTATCTCATCATGAAAACTTGGAAACATTTTGAAAACATGTATGATAGGTCTTGAGAGGATGAGAACCCTTTGTCTTTGCATTATCTTCATAAAATCCTACTAAAAAACTATGTGTGTGTGTGTTATATAGTGTTCAAAAAACCTTTCTTTGTATTGACATAACCATGGAGACCATTAGAAACTATGTAGGTTAGGTTTTGAGATCAATAAAGTTTGTTTTGGTCTTTTGAAGACCATGGAAAACATTATAA
The DNA here is from genome assembly GCA_037957365.1 of Torreya grandis. Taxonomy (NCBI): domain Eukaryota; kingdom Viridiplantae; phylum Streptophyta; class Pinopsida; order Cupressales; family Taxaceae; genus Torreya; species Torreya grandis. The sequence continues at coordinate 3,171,511 of JARHVA010001175.1, read as the reverse complement.
ACTCCTTTTCAGACCTAAATGAAGGTATTAATATCAAGAATCAACAATAAAACTTCTTCAATCGTTACATATTTTAGTTTATTCAAACTCTTTGAACCGTCAAAACCACTATATCACTAGTTGGGGTTTTAATAGTCCTAACTACTTCAAGGTTTATAAAGAATTCTACGTGATTTATTAATTATTGAGAATTTTGGAGATCATCAAGAGGTGAATTAAGACCTACTAAATCCCATCTAAAACTCTTCACATACCATTCATGAATATAAATATGAAATAATGAGGACTAATTTTCTTGTAAACCCCTATGTATCTAGTGATTTGGCTCATTTCAAAGGTTGTATACCTCATTTCCTATGTTAAAGGCCTTAAAACCATTATTGGATCTTTTTTTATGTTTAATAATAGTGTAAACCCATGAACTCTCTTATAAGAGTCATAATTCTTCTCAAATAATGCTTGAAACTTTGTTTAAGGTATTACAAACCCTATTATCTTATTATTTAAGGCTTGTTAATACTTTGGAATGATCTCAGAGACTGTTTTAGACCTGTAATAATTGGAAGGAGCTTTAAACTTTTAAAAAGACTCTTGGAAACATGTTTCATCTTATTATAGGCTTGTAGATGAGCTTAAATATTACCCAAATCTTCTTTTCTTGGCACTAATACAATCATGGAACCCTACAAGCTATGGTGTAGTCCTATAAGAGAGTCTTAGTAAAGTTGATCATGCTTGGTATCTTAATATATTGATCTAAGACCTTCATACAACCTTAAATACCTCTATGAGACTTGAAATTTTCAAATTTAAAGATTTTTAGGACATGAAAACCTTGAATTTATGCACAACTATCTCATGGAAACCTTGAAAGACTCTAGTAGGGTCTCGGAGTGATATTTTCATATGTTTTAAGTTTTGAAGAGTCCACAAAGAGGCAAAATAGGAGGGAAAATAAATTTAAAAACATAATTTGAGCGAGTACATAATTAAAGGGCCTAAAGGAATTTCAATATTTCTAAATTACTTTGATGTCTTCATTTTGAATGTTCCAACTCTTTTATGGCCAAATGAACACTTTTAAGACCTTAACCCTTTTGATAAATTTTACCCTTTTAATCTCTAATGAATTGATATTAGGAACTTTTGATCTATTTTTACATTGATAAACGTGCCTATATTCCTCCAAACATCAACTGGGCATTGTCAAGGCTAATATGACTTTATGGAATAGAATGCTTGTTATATCTATTTAAAATATGCATAGGTATGAATCACACTTAATTGATCATCAAATACATAGTTTTTCTCTAAAGAGGTCCACATGAAGGCATACTTATGAAGTGACAAGAGATTATGGTGACATGAAAAGTCAACATGACCCTTTTGGGGAAAAGATGTTTTTGAACCAATTAAAGTGGATAAGAGAGAAGAGGAATTGGAAGGAAGTGAAAAAGAGTTCATAGGGACCTAGGAGGAGGATTCAAAGGATACCACTAACTAGACATAGGAGACCCATGATGAGTATTCTTATAAAAATACTAGTTACACTCTAGAGGAGGATAAAATAAGTGAAGGTAAAAAGAAAGTACTATAAGATATGGTGAATAAGCCTAAGTATGAGGTGGATAAATCAAGTATAACTCTAGATTCTCCCATGGAATTAAAAGAGAGAGATAAGATGAAATAGAAAGAGAGCAAGAGGCCAAAGGAAAAATTTGAACTTATCATGGCCAAGAGTATAAAATTCTTAGAATTAGAGGAGAAAATTGGAAATCTAGAGTCCAAAATCTCTAAGTAACAACAAATATGTAATGAGATGAAGAAGGAAACAAAGAAAATGAGTAATCAATTGGCATTCATTCATAATGAGGGAGCCAACATGTAAAGCGAAGGGGTGGGAAAATCTCAAGGTGTTGGAAACATTGATTTTAGGGGAAAATTAAAATGAGGGGGGCAAGAATAAATCAAAATACACCCTAAATGAGCAGAAATAAAAGGAAACTATTGTCAAGAAGAGGAAGTAATAAAATAATGAAAAAGATATGAATAATTTAATAAATAATAAAGAAGTGGATGTTTCAAAAAAATAGAGTAAAGGCACTCATGCCAAGAATATGGAATATCTAAACTATAAGTACTAAAAGAATACAACCATATGATGCAATATCTAAACTATCAAGATAGAATAACCACTAGCAATCATCATACTTGGTAACATAATGTCCCAAGGTAATATACGGAGGGTTTATACCATAGTTTACAACTATACATCACCAAAATCATTAGTTTGACTAAGACATTAACTGATCTTAGGAAGGGTTGTTATTTCACACAATATTTACACATATGAGTTACATATGAGGTAAGGCATAACACATACACATTAATACAACTGGATATAACATAATTCAAGTACTCAATCATATGCACATAACATTCATATAAAAAGGTTAATAGATAGCATAATTCCATCATTTTTAAGGTTTAATTTTATATAAATGCTACATGGGTTTACACAAAATCTTACAATTATATATGCACAACAACTTCACATGTTAAGGATACACATTAATAAATTAAATACTATGCTTACATAGTTTCACGAAAATTGGGATAACTTTTACAATAACATAACATAATTTAATAGTCTCACACATGGGTCAAAGTAAGCACATAGGTCTAACAATGGATATATCATCTTTAATGTCATCATTGTCCATCATATTCATCTATCACAGCCATAAAATGTTGTAGAAAATTTTACCTTAATAGTTTTTGCACTTGGTCATGCACATAGCCATCATGCCAAGTTGGTTCTAGACTTGGGGAAGCTAAGTGAAAAGGTAGAAAGGTTTGGTACATAAAATTTAAGAATGTTATGATGTTGGCACCAATTCCACACTAGGAATGAACCTAGTGCACTCACTTGAAGCACAATAGTGTAAGGACCAGGCCCATAGTAGTCTAGTTACAACATGACACAACTAAAGTTTCAAGGGACCTAGGCCATTTCTAGAGGAGTTAGTTATCCTTTTGGCACTAAGTCCTTTAAGGAGGGAGTTTAATAGGTGTAAACCTCCTTATTGGCTCGAGTCCTAAGGTATAAGTAGTTTATCCTCAGGGTGGCACTCTAGGTTCCTATCTTGGAGCCTTGGAATATTATAGATTAACACTCTATGTAATTATAGGTTGTCTAGGGTTGCTAACAACATAAAGGTTCCATTATCAACTAGGTTGAAACTCCATTCTATTATACTATAGAACTACTTGAGAAAAACTTAAATGAAACTAACTCATGAGCAATACATCCCATAGATTATAAAATGAGAACTTAACATTTCATTCCCCAATGGTTCTTTTAATTAATTTAATCAATAGAGTTCATTAAAATAAATAGATTATATTTTATCCCTAACTCTACTCATTCCCAGTGGCTCACATGCAAGCTTACGCTATACATTCAAGATTCTAGAACTAATATGTAGAAGGAAAGTACTATGGTTGGTTCTCTATTTTTCTAGAGATTCACTATCTTTTTCTCCTCCCCCCTTCTCAACAAAAGTGAGTCATCTTTTATAGGTGAATGGCTACCTTCTATCACGTCAATTGGACACACACCATGTGATGGGTTATCACCAATCATCAGCTCCACTATGTTATCCAAGTAGGATGGGTGCACAACATATGTTGAGCTATCACTTGGGGTCACTTTCTTACCTACGCCACTCTTTTGGAATTTATGTATCTTGATCTACCTCATACAAGTCCTAATAAGGATGTCTTTAAAGAAGTTTGACACTATATAACTACTCATCAGTTGGCATGGGATCCATGGGGACTCTTCTAGCTGGCACCAAAATATATAGAAGAGATGCAACCAATCCAAGGGTCGCTCTACACCAAGGTTTTCTAGGTTGCACAACCCACATATTTAAACAAAAGGGGGCCCAACATTTACCCCATACAAAATTGCTAGTCTACCCTTGACTAGTCTTTAAACACCTTTGGTGCCTAGAACTCAGGTGCACCCTACCTCAAAACTTATTTGAAATTCTCAAAGCCTTGGATGGTATCCCTTATTTTGTCAATGACACCATCTAATTTAATGATTTTGGATTCTAAATCAATCTCATCTATGCTTTTTGGCTCCTTCTAAAAGGATTCTAGCCTTTCCTCTACCCTCTTTACTCTTCCATCCAAGAGTTCCCCCTAGTCACTAGATTTTATTTGGAGGGCATAGAAGACTATGTATAAATCTTACTCTTGAGTCTTCAGTTGAGCATTAAGGGAGTTGACCTTTGTCATCATCTATATGCACTCATCCCTAGACACCATGAAAGAGTATTAGAGAAAAGTGTCATTTTACTCCTTTATCCTTTTTAGGTACATGTTGATGACTTATGCTTGATTGGAAAAGTTAAAAAATATTATCTTCACTTTTTTGGTGCCCTCTTCAAGCTTGGAGAAGATATTTTTGACCATTTCCGTTTTATTTTTTAACTCCCCTCGCAAGGCCTCATAGGGGTCTATTTTCTCCTAGCATCAGCTTCATCCTTGGTATCTTCTACTCTATGATCATGCAAACATAATAAACCTCCTTCATACTAGATGTATCCACATTATCTAGGAGGGATGGCTCTACCTCCTCTATATGCTCTATCAACTATCTGAGCTTGAGTTTGGTTGCCTCAAGTTCCTTCTCTATGTCTTTTGTAATCTATCTCTAGCTATTGGTGTGACATTATTAATGATGTTATTGTAAACCATTGAGATGTCCATTTTGATAAGCACATTCACCAAGCACATAAGTTCCATATCACAAGGGTTTAGTAGATAATAGTCATTCCCTTCCTTAGGCTTCTTGGCATATCAAATTGCCTTTGAAGGAACCTCAAACTTGGGTTCATTTATGTATTATGCTAACACCCATGAGACTTGGTGGTGTGTGAGGGTCATCATGGCTCTTAGAGGCATGCACCCTATCATTTATAAGTCATCATCCTCCTTGAAACCTTAGTATTCCCTCTCTCTATTCTTGAGCTCATATCCTTCGTCATCACCTAGCTCTTATTCTTCACTTACATTAGTGGTCAATCCTGTGTCTTCATCTCTTTATCTTTCATCTTGTTCTACCTTTTCTTCTTCTCTAGTGCTAGATCTACCATCATGTTATTCTTGTAGGGATTCTTCTATGGAATTTTCCCCTTCATCCATCTTCTCATACTATGGTCCTACTTCCTCCTTTTGTTATTCTGTGGTGTTAGTGTTGCCTTCCTTTTCCACTAGCACCCCCTCAAAAATGGGGTGTGATATTTTTGTGACTTCCTTCACTATCCTAGTGGTGGAATTTGGTTATATCTTTGATAATCTTTCTCTCTAGTGTTTTGTGCCAATATGACCATTCTTTTCTCTTTCTTCAAGCATGCATGCCCTTTTATCATTGGCTACTTTCTCCCCTCTTTATTTCTTCTTGGTATTTTATTCCATCTCTTCCCTCTTGGCATGTTATTTTTTAGCCTTTCTTTTTGTGGCTTTCATGGTGCATCTCTTTTCTCTTTCACTTACCTCTTCAGCCTCCAGCTAGTCAATTGTGGCCTAGGTCATGCCCTTAGCCTTTATTTATTCACACCTACAATGTAATACTATCATTTAATCAATATGTCCTTGGTCATGTCCCATGCCTCTCCATTTTCATTGTAACTCTTCTTCTTATATGTGTACTAGAGTGAGTTGCCTCTTCAGGCTCCTTGCCTTTGTCTTCTTTCTTTGCTTGTGCCTTTCACTCTTATACTCACTTATATTCCTCTATTTTTACCATTTCAATTATCTCCATAGCCACCCCTGACTTAGCCATTTCTTCCTATATTCTCTCGACTCCTATTCTTTTTGGGTATTGGCCTCATAGGCACTGAGTCTTCTCAGGCTATGGCTAGGATTTTCTATCTCTACTTGAGGTGGTAGGGAAGGGGTATGTTTTCTTGAGGATGACTCCATATCCTATGGTATAATATAAGTGATTTACCCCCACTTACCTTCCCCAGATTCCTCTACCTCTTCTTTGGATGCAACTAATTTGAGTGCATGAGAGGGGGTCTTTTCTTTCTTTTTCCCCTTGGGTTGGAGGTGTTTTTGAGCCAATACATATGTACTTATGGTAATATTTTGATGTAGATGATTCCCCCTCTAAATTTATTTTAAGCTTTAGACATTCCTCAATATCTTCCAAGGTTCCACCCTCTTCTTTTTTAGGGACTTTTTCTTCTCAAGGGGCATGAGGGTTCCTTCATATTTGACCAAGACTAGGGGGTCTCCTCCCTTCTCGGTGCTAGTCCCTACACTAGAATCCTTATTCTTGAGATTCATCACATAGTAGAGCCTATAGATGAATCCAATGATGGTAACCTCTTAGAATAGATCTATGTCTATTTGATTTGAGGCATCCTCTTCATCTTCAGTCATGATCCCATCTATATATGGGAACCTATGCTCCATCCTTCTACTCTCTACATCCAGCTCCCTGACTGGGATGTCTATTCCTTAGGCCTTTGGTATCTGATGAATCATGTCCTATAAGTACTCAAATAATAAGGTGAAGGGAAACTTTAACCATCCTGAATTGTTCCCATCCTTTAGCACTAGTTAGATGATGCATTAGTGTTATATCATGATAAAAGTGGCCATCCTAAACATGCTCATGGGGAGCCCCTAGGGAATGTGCCATTCCAATCCAAAGGTTCCAATGTATTACTCACACTAATGCATCATGTAAGTTTTATATTTTGAGCTAAAAGAGGTAGGGAAATTGTAGTCTTTGTATTTTTGTGTGGGGGACTCATGGTGTTCTAGGAACACCCACAAATTGTCTTCACTCCCATTAGGGATACTGATCTCCTCCATAATGATCAAGATGAAGATGGTACCCCATCTAAAGCTCCCTTTCATGGTGTGGCATTCAAACATGTTCTTGGTTAATTCTGTGGTAATGAACTATGCCACATTGAATTGGACTCCTTATGATATATGGTAGGCTAGGTAGAGATAAGCTTTGAACATGTCTATCCATCATCCACTAGGGTGTAAATTTGAGCTCATTAAGCATATTATTACCCTTATGTATGGGTCCTCAAATTTATTGATGGGGAAAGTGTATCCCCGTTGAATTAATTTAGGAGCTTGGTGATACACTCCACCTCTTCATCATCACCCATGAGTTGGTGGATGTCTCTACTGGTGTCTAGAAGTCTAATAATTTTATTTATTAATTGTATCAATATCTTCATGCACTAGCCTACAAAATATACACAGTCCTTGTGGATGTGTGAGAGAAGGAACTAAACAAGTTCCTCAAGCTTTTTGAAGTAGGGAATCTTGTAGAGCTAAGTTGTGCCTGAGGCCTTTGACTTTTCTCTGATCAAGACATCGAAGAGGGAATCACCTTTGAGGGTATTACACCCTATATCCACCATCCAATCCTATGCTAAGTACTAAAAGTGGCTTAACATATAGTGGTTATATTACTTTAGTTTGCACACATGTTTGAAGGAGTGTTATGGCTCTCCCATAAATGCCTCTAGTAATAATTGCATATGTTGGTAATAAATCTCTATCAGTGCTTCTATTTCTATCACTATAATGTTGATTTCCTCTATAGCTTGTGCCCTTGTCTTGGTGGTAGCTACTTCTTCCACAATTCTAACCTACATGGGTTATAGTTACACCTCTATAAATCCTGATGCCTTTTTCTTTCTAACCATTCTAAACCTATTAATATTGAAACTTTAGAGGTGTGGCTTATTAAAGCCTCTAATTGTGGTTAATTTTTTTGCAATCATAAGGTCTAAGCTTGTAAATTTGGCTCTAAGCTTCATTGGTTGTTAATGGTGACCTAATGATAGTGTTACACTTTACTTGGCTCTCTACACCAATTTCTATCATCCCCACTCTTTACACATCAAATTTATTTTGAGTGCACTCCTTAATGTGCCTCCTTCCACTCTAGATGTCTTGAGTTGATCAAATTTTGAATTGTGGTAAGTTCTTTCTTATTCAGCTCTCTCGTATCTTACTCTACATGCTCTTAAGTCTAAGTTAGCATAAACTTTGTAACTTAATAAATTTTGTCACTGATCAATTTATATCCATCTCTTAAAAACTACCATCATTAATGTAGGTATGATGGTGTAGGTGCCTTAATTTATTAGCAAATGTGATAATCTCTAAAATCTTCAAAAATATACTATCTTATATGTATTAAATGTGTATCTTTTATGCCACCACCACCTTATTGAATATTCCTAATGGTTTTTTTAGTGAAGTGACATATGGTTCAAATAGTCACTTTTCACTCCATTCTAGATGGAGGTCAACTATTTTAGATGAATTTTATTTTACGTGTGTATCCTTGGCATGACCTTCACCTTTCTTGTGGTAACCTAGGCACAACACCTCACATGCATGTGATTCAGCCTTCACAGTTCCACTTCTTCTAGTCATGCTCCTCTTTTAGAATTATTCTCTATTTTGGTTGATTTCTTGTGCATCATCTTACCTTGGCCTATCCTACCACATATAAATTCCTTACATTGGCCCTCTAGTGCTTTTTGTCTCTTTTGATTCTCTTATGCACTTAAATATTGCATTGTTACTACCTATCTTACACTCAACTAACTTGAACATCTTTACTTGTAGTCATATATCTAACCAAATTGAACATATTCTCTTGCCTTAGATGTTTTTTGCACAATATCAACTAATGCACCTTCTTGTAGTTGTATCTCATGTATAGTGCCAGAGTAGTTTTGTCTTTGGGGCCTTTAAGTGCCCTATATTACTTGTCTATTATTTTAGCTATTATTTTTGCTTGTTCTTAGTTAGCTTCAAATACACACTACTTAGATGTTTGACCTCATATACATCTAGACATAAGTTATTGAATCACCTGATTGGAATTATGTGTGAAGTGTTGATAAGAGGAATTCATGCAAATGACTTGTACCACTTCATACCTTTATAAAATGTATAATAAAGGAAAACAAATAAAAATGTGGTTTGGCTTACACCAAACCTTATTATGGTTAGCTTACTCAAACTGAATATTGACAAGAAAGTCAAAGTTTCCTTGGCATGAGTAGCAACCTACTATAGATATGGATTCAATTAGTTTCCATTAAAATGCCTAGGGATCATCTCATCAGATAAAATGTGTAACTTATATACACTAGTATCCAAGATGTGATGTATGATGTAGGGACCCATCTACCATATTTTTAAATTACATAGGTGCTTGAAGTACTTGGATTCATAGAGCAACACCAATGCTCCTTTGGTGAACTCCTTATGTTTTATGTGCTTAATGTGCCATCACTTTTAGTACACCTTTTCAATTTGTTAGCTCCACTTATCCTGGGCGCATGTCTCATATAAGCACTCCAAATCTTCCAACCTTGTGCTTAGGGACTCCTGGTCATCTAGGTGGCAAATTTGTGTAATGCACAAGGAGGGCACTATGAATTCTATGGGTAACACTACTTCAGTTCCAAAAACCAATTAGAATGGTGTGGCTTTATTTAGGTGCTTGTAGGTTATGCAGTATGCCCAAAGGACTATAGAGACATGATCATCCCAATCCTTAAAACCAACATTGCATATCTTTTTTATGTACATTCCTAAGATTTTGTTAAAGGATTCAACTATGACATTGTCTTGGGGATGATATGGAATGGTTTTGTGGTTTGCTACCATGTATTCAGTCAGGAGGATGCACACCATCTCATTGATAAAGTGAGTTCCCTTGTTTTTAGTCAAACTTAGCAAACACCCATACTAGTTTATGATGTTTTTCCAAATAAATCACATGGTTTTCATGGATGTACAGTTCTTGGTTGGCATAACTTTGGTCCACTTGGTGAAATAATCAATGACCACCAAAATATATCTAGCACCTATGCATCATGATGTGGAAGTGATTGGTCCAACAAAGTCAATGGCCCATTTGTTGAATGGCATATAGGTGAGGATGGGGATGAGAGGTATCTCATCTTGATGGTTATGCTTCCTAGTACACTAGCATACATCACATGTCTTAGCATAATATTTGGCATCTTGGAATAGGATTAACCACCATAAGCCTGAATATGATACCTTATGTGTCATTGTGTTAGCAATGTAATGGCCTCCTATGATTCCTTCATGTGCCTCTTGGAGGATGGAATCCTTTTCATGTTCTAAAACATAGCAGTGTAGGACTTCATCCTTATTTTATAGAGCTCCCCTTTGTTGAGATGTAAGCAGGAAACATGGATAGTAAGTTATTTCTTCTCCTTGGTGGGCATGGTTTGTGGTGCCAACCCTAATGTTAGGAAAGTGGAAATCTCTATTAGGTATTTAAGAACATGATGAACCCTATATAGTTGTGTGTCTAGCATGTCATCCTCAATTGGAACCCTCAGAACAATAGAGTTGATGTAGGATAAATGGTCTGGCCCCAAGTTTTGCTTCCCAAGTTTAACCATAACAAAAAATTAGAATTATTGGAAGAGAAAAACCCATCTACATATATGCTTATGCAAGATAGGCTTGTTTACAAGGTACTTAAGCACCTCTTGATTTGTGAAGAATATGAATGGGGTTATTATAAAATATTGTCTAAATTTTTGTAGGGTATAGACCATTTATAGTGCCTTGTGCTCAATGGTGGTGTAGTTCTACTCAGCCTATGTAAATTTTATGCTTGCAAAGGATATGGGGTGGTCCATTTTGTCTTCACTTGGTTACACCAATATGGAACAAATGGTAGAGCATAAATCATCAATGTGGATGTGAAAAGGGATCATCTAGTCAAGAAATTATAGAATTAGCATGCTATCCAGCTTTAGTTTTAGTATCTCAAAAGCTTCTTCTTATGGATCACCCCAATAGAGTGGGCCATCCTTTTGAAATAGCTCCTCTATAGGTGCTAAAATCCTTACATAACCCTAAATTAACTTTTTTAGTATCCATAATGACCTAGAAAGGCACACACATCTTTCTACATTAAAGGGGCCTAGAGCTAGATTATTATGTCTATCTTCTAGGATCAATAAAAAATCCATCCTTGTAGATGATGTACCTAAGAAATGTCCCAAATAGAGTTATGAAGATGCACTTATTTGGATTCAAAGAGATATGGAGCTATCTACATCTTTCAAACATGAGGCATAGATTGTCATAGTGGTCTCTTATAAGACCATACACTATCTAGTCATTAATGTATACTTGGAGGAACTTATGGATAAATTCCTTAAAAGTAGTGATCACTACCCTATAAAACATGGTTGGTGTGTTCTTAAGTCCAAAAGACATCATGTTATATGCAAAATAACCCCATTCAATCATAAAGGTTATGATAGGACCGAAACTCCCCAAAGCTCTGACACAACTTGTCAGATTTAAGAGCACACATGATTACCATTGTATAAGCAATTAAACATGCGGAATAACCAGAAGAACAAATAACTATCAATGAGAAAACACACAGAATATGAGAGGCAACACACAATTGTATTCAACTCATTACAAAGGAAATTACAATAAAGAGATCACACTCTTCTTCCACCTCTGTGAGGCTTCCTCCTCAAGGGCTCCAAGTAATCTTCCCACCTGAGTAATCTTCTCTCATAGGTCACAACACACATCTAACACAAGCTGTTGTTCACCTCATTGCACATCTATACAATCGAGTACACAACCGTACTCCAAGTAGATCTCTCCATGATCCTGCTGATGTATTGTTATCACCTTGGATCTAGCTCCCCCGCCGATCTCCTTTCTGACCCTCGCATACACACATCCCTACAAATCAAACCTGATATTACTTATACATACATGGAGAATCCTACTTGATTCCACCATGGGAAGAACTCTCCAAGCTTCACATAGCTCTTCTCCAAATTCTCCACTTAACAATACAGCCCATGAGTCTATTATATAGATCTCATGCATACACAAATTAGACTTGCCACTCAAGGCTTCGAATAAGCCTTTATCATGCAAACTCTGCATTCACTTAACTGACTATTCGTCAACAGCAGTTCAGACTACCATAGGTGACTGATGTTGGTCCCTACCTTCCTGGAGGTGACCGACACCGGTCGATCTTCTGCCGATGCTGGTTTCCCTTCTGCGTCCCCTGACCGTCGTCGGTATGGCCTGTCGATGTCGGTGACTGCATACGCTAAAAACCCTCTTGTTTGCCTTAAGGTGTAGCTTTTAGCTCCACACCCTAACAAGTTATTTTTGGCTTATCCTCCTCTTCAATTTACACCTGATGGTAGCCTAAGAATCCATTAGTGAAAGTGTATATTCACAACTTGTGACTCCATCTAAGACTTCATCAGTGAATGAGGTTGGGAATGGGTCATTGATGTAGGTGGTATTCAACATCCTATAATCAACACAAATCTATATGCACCCATCTTTATTGATACTGATGACCATCAAACTTACTCACTCAGATTCTTACATTAGGTAGATAATGCTAGTAGCCAACATTCCATTGATCTCTATCTTTACCTTGGTGTAGAGATTGGGGTTCATCTGATATGGGTGCTTCTTGACTAGCCTTTCACCATCCACCATCTTGATTCTCATTTTCCCAAGTGAAGGGTAGGTGCCCTTCATGTCATTATAGCTATGTGAGAAGAGGTCTTAGAATTCCCTTAGGAGGTCAACAATTCATGCCAACTCTGACTCAGACTAGTAAGCACCTATAGTGGTGATCTTTGGCTCACCTTATATGTTGATGTCTAATTTGGTGGTCTTGATTAGTGCATGGTAGGGTTCATTTTTATCTTGATGGGAATCTTCAACCTACCTCATCCCCTATATTTTCTCAACCTAAATATGTGTTAGGTCTTTGTCATTTGGGGAGTTATCATCTATGAGGTGCATGAGATTTTATATACCTATTAGAGCCTTCTAATTATGCTCCTTCCAAGTTTCATCACCTTCTTCATTAGAGTCACTACGAAGCACCATCTCCTCAAAGAATTTTGGGAGTGCTAGTCCTTTCTCCCCAAACATATCCTTCACATGCTCTTCTAAGATAGTTGTGCCCTCAAACATATTTTTGTGGATGACTTGTAACAACTGTAGTAGCTCAAAGATTTATGAAGATAAGGATAATGTATGTAAGAACTTCTCCTTGAGTGCCTCCCAATTTCCTATCTCATGATGCATCTTGTTTACAATGTACCATGCTCATGCCCGTGTCTTCAAGGTCTTATAAAAGGCATGCACCCATAGGCCTCATGACACATTCTCACCATAGACAGTCCATGTTTCTTCACATAGATGCACATGTGCAATTAGGTCAAAGTTATTCATGTAAGTAGGTATGTCTAGATCTTCATTACTCTTACTAAACCTAGTGCATATTGCAACTTTCAAATCCCACTAGGTTGGAAAGCTAGGTCTCTACATTTCCAACTAGTGGGTGATAGTACTCTTCAGATTATACACTAGTGTGCCCATTCAATCAATTTCCTTTGTAATGTAGGATTTAATGTCTTAGACATCTTAATAGGCTAGCTTCCCTCATACTTTAGAAGAACTATAATCTTCCCCTTACTTAGTTAGAGTATTCTCTTTCCCATATTTTTTGCATACAGGACCCACTTCTTTTAGAGTCACTCAATCCTTACCACCCTTATCTTGACTAGTCTTGGCATGGCTATACACACTAGGCGGTACCTTTACCTAGTGACCTCATAAACCTCTTCAACTCAACATTCACATGTACATTAGTTGTATTGGAAGCTGATTGTCCATATTCCCATGTTAGCATGCCTTGGTTAGTAGGATTGAGATTATTAACACCATACACCATGATGTTATAGATGTCATTGATCTCATCTTCAAGATCAATTATCTCTATGTAGGGGGGGCTTGATCATATAAAAGGTGGATCACCACCCTCTCCATACCATTTTAAAAATTCATATAACACTTCTTGAAATGCATGTATGTATCATTGCCATAGCACCATGGCCTTCCCAAAAGTGTTGGGTATCTATCCTTTTCTACTAACTCAATGACCTCAAAGTCTGTGTGGAACTTAGCACCCATGATATCTTTAATGGTGCCCTTCAAAATCCCTATAGGTTGCATGTGAGTTTTGTTAGCCATGAATAACATATGAGGTAAATGCCTCAAGGGTGGTCATCCCATATTTTCCCAATCATTTTTTGTTAGGATATTGACCTCAATGCCCATATCTAGCAATAATTCACAAACCAACCATCCATTTATGGTGGCATTTATCAATAATTCTTGGTCATACTTGGCATTTTGAGTATGCCTGACCTCATGTACCCACTCCATATGTGGTGATATAACTTTTATTATTTAAGATGTAACCTTTTGTGTTAATTATTATCCTAAATGCATTTAAAGCAAGTCCTTTAATAGTGGTAGCATCCCTTTAGTCTGTAAGAGGTACAAGATCTTGGTTAACTCTTGTACTTCAACTTCTTGGTGATCTTGCTTCTTATGTGAAGTGGTGGCCCTTGCCTCTAAATCTCTGGCCAACTGAATTTCACCATACAAGTATTGTATCATGATCATGGATTGTTTTAAGACATCTTTTTTCCATGTAGGGTTAAGGTATGGTGCATCTTTTGGCTCTAACCAAGTTATGCACTTACTGTGGCTTGATTTTCCATACTCTAAGTGTAGATATTGGTTTGGAATAGTGGATGATTAAGTGGTGAACCCACTTATTATCATGGCCTATACCTTATGTGGCACCTTGCAAGTATGTTAGGGCTTAGGGGCCCATTTCTCCTCCTTGAACTCATGCTTAATCATTGTGGCACCTCTATTTATGTCAGACTGACCTTGAGTCAACTTGTTATAAAAGCCAGGGCATTCCTTAACTATAAGTGGCCCTCAATAATACAAACACATTGGGTGCATGGGGTAGTCACACTGGTGTGTTTAGTCAGCCTACAATTATAACATAATCATGATGGGAATCTTCCTCCACCATGTCTACCTCCTCATCCATGTATGCCTCTTTGGTCTTCATAACCCATGTTTTTATAGCTATAGCTTTCATTTCATTGACCTTCCTAGTCACCACTTGATTTCATTGCCTACTTTACACCTCTTTCCATATTCTAGTGCATCTCATTGATGACCCTAAATTCTATTATTGAGTGTGTATAAGCATTACACATTTTATAGTAAATAATGGTGTTTACTTGGCTAGCATGCTACAATAGAAGGCAGTTTTGAGAGTCATGCACTCCATGATAAAATTCATAGTTAAGAAGTAGTGTACAAACATTTTTGCTCAAGTATTTGTTCTTGTTATTCCCCTATATCTCATAGTCAGAGCACCATAACCCACTGTGAGTTTCATGTTCCTACCTAGTGGTCAATTTATGTGACTAAGAGGCCATTGATGAAATATATGCTTCTATAAATGGACTAAATTTGATACTGATGCTACCTACCACCTTGGCCTAGAGCATGGCTTAAAACACTTTGTGATGTTTTTTTTAAGTCTTCATGGAAAATGCACATCTAAAAGGCACCAATAGGCTACCAATAAACCATTACACATGTTGGGAAGGATGAATGTCATATGGAATTTTAGAGAGCAGAGTTTTAAATCATGCATCATTTAGGAACATTCTTTTAGATAATCCTTGGCCAATTTATTTGAGAACCATGATGCTCAGCTATGCAAACTCAGGGATATCAAACTCTTTCAAAAATACTTCCTTTAACACATCATAGTCAACCATAACTTGGTTCAGATCAAACTTTTGATACCATGTATGGGCATGATCTAGAAAAGTGGTTATGAATTGTGTTGCCTTTCACTTGGGCTAAGTGATACCTCACATGCACCATTGGAATTCACATTTTAGCACATACTCTATGGAATTTTTAACTTTATGATACTCAGGTAAGTGCATGGCCATCTCATAATAGACTTGCTAAGGGGGTGGTACTAGGTTTTATAGAGCCTAGCCCTATATCTATGTTGGAAGTAGCCCTCTAATGACTCTAATTATAGGTAGGGGTGTTAATCTTGACATTGTCAACTATGCATTTGAACTTATTGGCATAGTACCACTCACTTGTGGCACTCTGCCAATTCTTGTAGGTTGTTGCCCAGTTAGTACAAGTGACATTTTATACATGGGAATGCTTACACTCAGGTTTATGATTCTTTGATTGGTAGTTGCTAGATTCACTATACCTTTACTTATCTCCTCATAGGGAACTACTTGTTCAATCAAAAATTCTTGATTCAAATCTTGAATCTTATTAACTCCACCTTGATAATGGTTTTAGTTACCAAACTTTTTATTTTCAAATGGGGAATCCAATGCATGAGCTTGTGCTTTAGGATCAAAGGAGGTAAGTGATTTTGGCACATTCTCAAGTGCCTATTCTTGTAAGAACTCCCTGCATCCTACACCCAACTATTGAATCTAGTCTCTTGATTCTTCTTCTCCCTCTTTATGCTATTTTAAATCAAGGGTTCCTTCCCCATGCCTATCCCACTCACTACAGGTCCTTTTGGCACTTCTAGGTTCTAGATCCTCCATTAGTCTATGCCTTTGCTTATCATAGTTCAACCTTTAGAGCTCTCAAGCGTTAAGTTATTTTTCTTCTTCCATTACACATTACCTAAACTTCCCCTTCTCACTATATGTGCTTGCTCATATGCACAAGGACTTTAGCCTTCCATTCTTATGGATTTTATACCATAATCCACCAAAATCTTCTTTAGTTCAATTCTAATCCCTCTTATGACCAATCCCCTTATTTCATGAGGAAACTCATACTCTACTTCCTCTGAGCATGAGAAGGTTGACACTATGAATTCCAACACATAGCTATTCAACACATCACTCCACCACTTATCCACAACATGATCCAAGCTCTCTAGCTTCGCTACATGCTTTATAGTCCACTCAAGATGCTAGTCATATCTATGCCTTTTAATGGTAGTGTAGGAAACTAACCACTAGTACATATGCTCAGGTATCTCATAGAAGAACACTTCATACAAAGCATCATATAGGTTGCTTTGTACCCATTTCTATAGATTTTATCCTTCACATGTAGAATGGTTTTACATGAAAATATCTTTGACTTGCTCTAACCAACACTCAATATTTTTGAGTGATATTTAGAGCATCATTTTAGTACACCATTTCAACAATAGAATTTAATTAGTCTTGGTAATGGAGCCAAAATTTTGTATAAATGTTTACCTTACCATTTTTTATGTTTGGTCATACACTTAGCCATCACCCCAAGTTAGTTTTAGACTTCGAGAAGCTAAGAACAAAGGTAGAAAGGTTTGGTGGACAACATTTAACTATGTTATGGTGCTATCATCAATTTCACACTAGGTGTGAATCTAGTATGCTCACCCAAAGTAGAATATTGGAAGGATCGATCCCATATTGGGATAGTTGTAACATGGCACAACTAAAGTTTCAAGGGACCTAGGCCATTTCTAGAGGAGTTAATTGTCCTTCCAATGATAATTCCTTCAAAGAAGGAGTTCAATAGGCATAAACCTCCTTATTGGCTCAAGTCCTAATGTGTAAGTGGTTTATCCTCATAATGGTACTCTAGGTACTTATCTTGGAGCCTTAGAGTATTATATCTCAACACTCAGTATAATTATAGGTTGGTTGAGGTTTCTAATGGCATAAGGACACCATTGGTGACTAGGTTGAACCTCCATTCCGTTATACTACAGAACTACTTGATCAAAACTTAAATGAAACTAACTCATGAACAATACATCCCACAGATTATAAAACAAGAACTTAACATTTCATTTCCCTAATGGTTTTTTTCATTAATTTAATCAATAGAGTTCATTAAAATAAATAGATTATATGTTCTCGCTAACTCTATTCATAAGCAATGGCTCACATGTGAGCTTAGGATATACATTTGATCTTCTAGAAATAATATGTAGAAGGAAAATACTATGGTTGGCTCTCTATTTTGCTAGATATTTTCTATCTTTTTCTACCCCCCCTACTCAACAAAAGTGAGTCTTATTTTATGTCAATTGGGAATGCACCCATCCTACTTGCATAGTGTAGTGGAGCTGGAAGATTGGAAATAGCCCATTACTTGGCATGAACCAAATTGACCTAGTAGAAGTCATCCATTCACCTATAAAAGAGGACACACTTTTGTTGAGAAAGGGGGAGAAAAATATGGTGAAGCTTTGGTGAAATAGAGAGCCAACCATAGTATTTTCCTTTTATATATTAGCTATAGAAGCTTGAATTTATAGCCTAAGCTAACATGTGAGCCACTGGGCATGAGTAGAATTAGGGAGAACATATACTCTATTTATTTTAATGAACTCTATTGATTAAATTAATGAAGAGAACCATTGGGGAAATGAAATGTTAAGTTCTCATTTTTAAATCTATGGGATGTATTATTCATGAGTTAATTTCATTTAAGTTTTTCTCAAGTATTTCTATAATATAATGGAATTTAGGTTTAACCTAGTCACTAATGGCATCCTTATGCCATTAGAGACCCTAACCAACCTATAAGTACATTGAGTGTTGAGTCAGAATACTCCAAGGCTCCAAGATAGGTGCCTAGAGTCCCACTATGAGGATAAACCACTTACACCTTAGGACGTGTTCCAATAAGGAGGTTTATGTCTATTGAACTCCCTCCTTGAAGGAATTAGTGATATAAGCCAACTAAATCCTTTGGAAATGTCCTAGGTCCCTTGAAACTTTAGTTGTACCATGTTTTGACTAGCCCAATATGGGCTCAATCCTTCCACTATTATACTTTAAGTGAGTGCACTAGGTTTGTGCCTAGTGTGGAATTGATTCTAGCACCATAGCATAGTTAAATGTTATGTACTAGACCTTTCTACCTTTGTGCTTAGCTTCCCCAAGTCTATAACTGACTTGGCATAATGGCTAAGTGCATGACCAAGCACATAAACTAGTAAAGTAAACTTTTATACAACACAAAACAATATAAATGTCAAGCCTTTTCCATAGTATCAAGGTGTCTCATATGAAAATGTTTGAGTCTTTCCTGATGAAGCAAATTCTAATCTTAGTTTTTTCCAACTAGCATTTCCCTAAAATGTAATTCCTATACTGACATCCCTCTGATCATCAAAATAAGTAACCATCGACTGTAATTAGGTTATAAGTTCTTATTTGTTTCAATATTTATGTTTTATATCCTCTTTTTATGTTTTGAAGTTTATTAAGTCTATTGGATTTATTAGACATCACTAATTATTTCCACCAAATATTCCCTCTATGAGACAAATTGGTTTCCAAGATAGACATATACAACTAATGATAGGTTCTAAAAGTCCACAAAAGGGGAAACTATCTTTACTTAGTCTTTAAATGAATTAATAAATTTTAAGAATCATCATTATGTTGAGCTAGATAAGTAGTCAACATAAACAACATAAGTTTACTTAATACATTTCCAAGGACTAGGATGACTTTACAAGTCATAAAGTAGACAAGAAACAAAATTCATACATATCAACACTATCATATAGATGTTCGAACACAGATATATTAAAACAAAATGAAAAGTTACCAACTATGCATTACGAATAGGTATATAGTATCTTATTAATATGTTACTTTATTCACATTACTAAGATATATTTTTTAGCTACTCACTTAGTAACATTCCATCAATCAAATAAATACATAATAGTCCTATTATTAACACTTTTTATCTTACCACCATAAGGTTATTTACATTTTTAAAAATTTTGAAATTTCAAGAGATCAAGCTTGGGTCTAAGAAAGGATCATTTAAAAAAATATACTAAATCCTCAATTTTCATCTATGTAATTCACATGTATTAAAAAAACTTGTAAGTCTCACCAGTTTACTTATTCAAACTACTAACCACTAAATTCATTAAAGTAATTATCACATCCTCTTCTTTTAAATATCAATATCATATATAAAGCATGTGAAAAATATAATAGTAAGAGAAAAAATCACCCTAGAGAACTATTATAATATTATAATGAAAACTCAAGGAATATAAATCCTCTACTCCCCTTATGAATCAAGCTTTTTTAATTATACTAGATTACTAAGGAATTTTATTCATAATTTTTTCCCTAAAATACAGACATAGGAAAACCACAGTCATAATCAAAATTTAATTACAATGTTATATAATAAAATATATATCACACACTAAATATTATACAAAATTCTAACATGAATTATAGACATGCCAATGAAATCATTAATCCAAAACTCAAAGAAAATTCACTTAAGGACCAATGAATTGGACAAACAATTCAACTTACAATCTTAGTTTGTTGTGAGTGAAATGACCATAAATATTATGATGATAAGTTTCACAACTTCATTATCAATTACCAAATTCAATACCTAGAGCTCCTGGTGTTAAACCTTAGCTCTGATACCAAAATGTCATGCCTAAAAATTTTATCTCAAACACCCACAAAATCAGAATTTTTTTAAAATACTATAGCAAACACACTACCACCATTACATACAAATTAATTTACACTAATATAGAATAAAAATCTCAAGAAGACAAAATAACTCAACATCACTTCATAATCAAGACCCAACCAACTATGCTTCACTCTACTATGTAATTCAAAACATAAAAGAGTCTAAACTTAAGTGAAAACTTGTTGGGTTATTAGTGATTGAAGTATCAATGGTTTATATAAATCCTCTCCAATGATAAGGTAACATCAAGGAGGATATAATATTCTATAAAAAAATATGAAATACACAAGATACACCTAACATAGTGTGAAACCCAAACTATGTGAAATAACATGCAGTCACTTAAGACTAGACAAGTTTTAGCCCTCTGTACATATATTCAACATCCCTACAACCAAGTTGAAATTAACTTTTAGAGGTGAAAATTCAAAATTAGGGGAGTAAATATTATTTACACTAGTAACATTCACAAAATCAATATACAATTAAATAAATATGAACACAAGAATAAACTGAGTCAAAGCTATAGTTAAATGGGCAAAAATACTCTTAAGGCTACAAAGGTTCAATATGACTAAAAAGGCTACCAACAATGCTAGAATTAAATACACAAATAAAAATGTATACTTATATAAAGTAATAGATCAATTATGTGTAATGAATAGATAATAACATAATATTTGTTTGATATCAAAGATGAACAAAATGAAAAAAAAATTATCATTCCAAACATCGCTTGAAGATAAATTTTATTGTTCCTAAAAAATAGTGACAAATAGGGTACAAGGAGTACTTAATAAAAATATCAAATGATGTAATAATTTTAATATGAAGGATCATAAGAGCATATGAAACTCAAATGAATAAGTTATAACAATTTATTTTTGAAAATACCAAACTAAACAATTTATTTGACAAGGTTTCCAGAGTGACTCCATAGTCCAAACCATAAACTATAGATTTTTTTTAT
>JARHVA010001175.1:3137500-3147500 GCA_037957365.1 Torreya grandis | reverse complement strand
GTGTGTGTGTATTCAAGTTTTATTTGATCAGTTTACATCTATAAACCTTATATATATATATATATATATATATATATATATATATATATATATATATATATATTAAAAAATAAACTATATAATTATACATATGTATGTATGTATGTATGTATTCAAGTTTTATTTGACCAGTTTACATCTATGAACCTTGTGTGTGTGTGTGTGTGTGTGTGTGTGTGTGTGTGTGTGTGTGTGTATTCAAGTTTTATTTGATCAGTTTACATCTATAAACCTTATATATATATATATATATATATATATATATATATATATATATATATATATATATATATATATATATTAAAAAATAAACTATATAATTATACATATGTATGTATGTATGTATTCAAGTTTTATTTGACCAGTTTACATCTATGAACCTTATGTGTGTGTGTGTGTGTGTGTGTGTATATCTTCATGAAATTTTAGAAAAACAAGTATGTTTACCCCATCCAACAAAAAGACAAATGCAAATCAAATTTGATAGTTTATAGGTAACCAGTTACTTAGGGTTCCAAAAATAATTTGTAACACCATAAATAGACACAAAGAAAGTATAATATTCAGCCTAGATTTGGACTTCAAACAACCATAAACAACTCTCATAATTAAAATATGTAAAAAAGACCAGTAAAACCACTTGATTTCTTAATTTTTTAACCTAGTTATTAATTTGGAAAAATATTAATAGATTTAAGGGAGAGAATTCACTTTCCTGAACCAAATAATCTATATGCTTCCACTTGACTGGACTTCCTCCTCCATGTTCTCCTTCACACTTCTCTTCCCTTCTCTAAATGGCCAAGAAAAATTTATTCGATTGATTTCTTTCAATGCATAGATTTTATACATTAAACAAGGAGTTGATGGGTGAAATAATAAATGTTCTTGGGTGAGATAATACCTAACTTATCCTCCTCACTCAAAGACAACCAAGAAATTTTTACTAAAATTTTCCTTCCCTTCTATGTCATTTAACCATCACCTTAGTATATTAAATTCTGATGGGACTAAAGTGTGGGTAATGGGTGGAAATTTAATTACTTTCACTTATACTATTTATTAATACATAATACTCATGTATATTTATATTATTATTTATTTATTTATTTTATTATTTTATTTTTAATTCAGTCATTATCATTATTGCAATATATCTAGGAGAATTTTCAATTTCATTGAGCATTATTGATTCATCATCTCATCTCATGAATATATATATATATATATATATATATATATATATATATATATATATATATATATATATATATATATATATTATTTTTTATTATAATACACACACGCACACACACACACACACACACACACACACACACACACACATATATATATATATATATATATATATATATAACAAGGGAGGTAACAACACTAGCTCATAAACATGAGAAAAGAGAAAGGTTGTAAGGAAGAGAAGCCATGCATTTTTTTATATAATAAATTTATTTATATAGACATGAAATTTATTTTGGATACAAAGATAAATATATTAGCTTTTTCAAGGAGATAGAGAAGAAACACAATTTAATTGTATACATCACCTAGAATCATCATGCAAGGAAACACAATAAGTTTATATATATATATATATATATATATATATATATATATATATATATATATATATATATATATATATATATATATATATATATATATATATATATATATATATATATATATATATATATATATATATATATATATATATATATATATATATATATATATATATATATATATATATATATATATATACAAGGGAGGTAACAACACTAGCTCATAAACATGAGAAAAGAGAAAGGCTATAAGGAAGAGAAGCCATGCATTTTTTTATATAAATTTATTTATATAGACATGAAATTTATTTTGGATACAAAGATAAATATATTAGCTTTATCAAGGAGATAGAGAGGAAACACAATTTAATTGTATACATCACCTAGAATCATCATGCAAGGAAACACAATAAGTTAACATAGGTAAAGAGTTATAGGTTTCATATAAGGGTATTAAAAATGATATCAATAAAGTTGATATAGTAATAATTTCATAAAATAGTCTCTAAGTTTCATTTAGATAGTATATATAGTACAATAAGGGGAAAAACACTAAACAAATGGTATGTACCTAGCTTATGTAATAGGATATAGTGAACTTTATAAAACTGCATGAGAATAGGATGGAAGAAGGTAAATGGAAAGATAAATAAAATAATATAGGTTATTAATAGTAATGACATGATCATGAAATTAACATAAACATCTCTCACAAAGCACCATGAGCCTACCCACCCCTTTCTATTTGCACCATTTAAGGCACACATTCAAGGAAACTAATGCTCAATAATTTAGTGTGAGAGAAAGTGTCAATAAATGATAAATTTATAAATATTGTGTATACAATACATTTGGCTTGATTTCCCTCCTTAAATTATTAGATATTTAGGTAGTGGTTAATCATAAATGGGGTTAATTTGGGTTAACTCAACCTATTACACTTTCCTAATTTTTTTAGGCTTCTACTCTTCACAAGCACATGTAGGGTTTCATTTTGAAAGAGGAGGAATTTTGGATTTACACACATCATCAAGGTTTAGAATCACACATACAAAAAAATTATAGATAGAATAAGATGATTGTATGGTCATAAACCTATATTTTGGCACATGACACTAGTAACCTCTATAGGTTAGTATCAACAATCAATACTAACCCAAAGATAACATACCCAAACCTGCATAGATAAAAAAACAACTCCCAAACTAGATGAATCATAAGTTTTCTTAAGTGTGTTTTCCATTTTCAAATCATAATCACAGTTAGATAGCTATTTATAAAATATAAGTACTCATCCCTTTTTTATACTTATTATATTTAGCATATGGCATTTGTCACTTAGTTTCAATCAGTTTTAATATTTTACATTAAAATATATGCTCGAATGCCATATATTGATTTTAATTACATATTATTTTTATACTATTAGTGTTTCTATAACCAAATTAAGGTTAACATATTAATGAACCCAAGGTATCCCTTAGGGTTTCATCCTTATAATGTTTTAGATTTTTTTCACTTGGGATTTTATTTTTGATTTTTTATTTCCCCACACAAAATAGAATAAATATTTTCACTTTTTGGCTTATCCTCATGCATACTTTAAATTATTCCATCTTATGCCATCTAAGAAGGCTAGTTACCTTGTCCTTCTAAGGCATAATTCTAAATTAACTTAGGCTTATATAGAGCATAACCATATTTATTTAGCTTCATCTAAAATTGATATAATAAATCTTTATTATTATTTTGATGATGTAATTATTCATTAATATGCACAAATACATTACTATGTTGACATGCCTCTATTAGAACATGATAATAAAGATAATTACAAAGAAACTAATAATCAAAATAATTATGAGGGACTAGATATAATTGACCCCAATGAAATTAATGATTTATATCCTAACCAATTTAATTCCTTGTCTAATTTTCATTAAGGACTCAAAAAATATCTTAAATATGTAGGTAGGATACTCAAATTTATCCTCACATCCAAGCCACACACACTAAGCTAATATTTATATATCTAATTCATGACAACAATAACCCTTTACTATTTTCAACCCATCCTTTTGATTGAGCACTTTAGACACATAAATTGTTATTATCCCTACATATACACCTTTATACCTCTATTTATATATGAAACAATGTATTTTCATACTTATTCCTATATAAGTAATATTTACCCATACTATGATTACTATGCATGTTACATCACCACCCTCACCTACTACATGTTACCTTGAGTTGACAGTTATAAATATATATGCTAAGGCATTTCAATTAGATAAATGTGCATCTAGAGCTAGTCATTCATTATATTCACATGCCTTGATTCATAACACATTATCCCTTAATATATCATCTGATCCTTTACCTACATTTTTTTTAACTCCTAAACTTCCACTATATGAAGGTTAGGGTGATCTATAACAACACCTTTTATCATTCTATGCAACATGCTTTGATTATGCATGCAATGACAAATTATTAACCAAGTTATTCCTGATAAGTCAAAATTAATATGATTTATAGTAGTTCTAAGACCTTCCCCTCCAATCAGTAAGATCATTCAACACTTTGACAAATCAATTTCTAGCACATTTTAATGCAAACAATGATGAGAAATTATCTTATGCAAAAAAAATTCACTTAAGAAAGGATGTAACAAGCCAATTGATAAAAAATTACTTTAGTACAAGGCTATGCTATCTAAGGTAACTAATTTTATGGATGAGAATGAGTTACAAAACATACTAGAGAAAAGATTGCTTTCACCACTTCATGATTCATCATATTCAAAATAGTCAAATCCTTTGATGAGCTATGTCACATAGTAAGAGACAAAAAAATTAAGCTCATATATTTAAAAAAACTCAAGTATACATCTAATCATATAACTACTTCAACAACAAAATTTCAAATTAAAACAATCTATAAGGTCAACCCAATTGACAATAAAAAAGAGGAAAATCTTACAATCAATTAAGAATCATAAAGTAAAAATTGATTCTAATTGACAACTCCACGAAAGAGGTAATTTTCCAAATCACCATCACCTCTTAATATAATGTTACATAAGCTACTTGAGTGAAACCTTTTCACTCTTACTTATCCATAATAGTTCAATCCAAACATTCCTACCCCAAATAACTATAATAGCAATGCATATTGTGACTATCATCAAATTTTTGGCATTATACAAATAAATTATTCAAATTAAGACTTAAGATACAAAATATTATTTATGAAAACATTACTTAGTTGAGTACCCATATAGAGGAATCTAGACCACAAAATAATGCAAATCATAAGTTAAAAATTATAATGATCCATTTCCAAATAATGGGATGACATAGACTAAGGATACATCATAAGTACACTACACATACAATACGCATCCTCCACCTATGACATACCATCACTCAATAGATATGATTATTGGTACACTTATCAATACCTCACCATAGTGACCTATGATCACATTTGATGATAGTGATATTGTCAATGATTATTCTAATTTTCATGCACTATTAATAAGAGCCTATATCAATGAGCAACCCGTATATAACCTCATAATAAAAAATGGGTCAAGTGAGAACATGTGCATGATGACACTTGTTCACTCCCTTGGATACACAAAATATGACATACAAGACACATCAAGAACAATTAAGGGATTTTATGGATAAAAACATAATACCTTAAGACACAATAAGCTCTACAAAGTAATGTGGTATTTGACATGTTGATAGGATGCCTTTGGATGTAAAATATTCATGCAGTGACATTTATAATGCATCGATATCCTAATTACATACACTATAAATGGTATTCACATTTATATGTGTATGATATGAGCACCTTCTATAACTAGTGGTATCTCCTCCATGCCCACCACTGCCACATTTGGTTGTTACATCAATATAGGATTGTATATAGAGATAGTGTTTACAAATACATGAGAACATTTTATACATCTAATGTAGAGGAAAATAGTTGGTTATACCAAATAACCAACTATTTAGTATCCATCACATCAGAGTGTTATACAAGGCTCACATAGATAATTAGATCTTACAGAAGATACTTAGATAGTATCAAAGATAATTTAGTGTGTTCCATAGTAAACATAAGAAATGAGACTTTTTCTTACTATACAATCAACCCAAAACATTCCTCAACCTTCTAGAGCTACCCATCATACATGGGATTCTATGAGTAGTGATCATAATAGTTATTGTATAACACATGATTTTTTATCAAATTCTATTACTCCTACATATAGTACCTTTCACTCATGATAGATGAACCATGCTATTTAATCTATAAAATATGCATGGTCCTCCCATTTATGAAATCATTAGGTATCACTTTTTAAAGTTCAATTTTTTCAAAAAAATAAAACAAAAAAAAATCAAATAATAAAAAATATAAAAAATTAAAAATATTCATAAAATGACCTAAGCATGATATTATTACTATGCTACACTATTTACATATTTTGTTTATCACATATTTATTATATGTCATATCATTTTCATACACACATGCATTTTATGGTATACAAGTGTGATGTAAGAGATAGAGGTTATGCATGGACATATAGATGTTGGAATTTCCTTTGCCCAGTGCACATACCAATTATTGTGGCATATTATTCCATAGGTTTTAATATTATATTTTACATCTTTATATGACCTCTCTACCATGTTGAGATATCTATATTGCTTACATATGTCTTGTTAGTTACTTGTATCTTACATAATGATAAATGGTTGTGTTATTATATTATGATGTGACATTGATACATATAGATGTTGTAGAATAGTATTTACTTGTTCTATGGTTAACTTATGTTGTTAATCTTGCATTATAATCTAGTCATTAATTTTATATTGCATGTGGCCCTTGGCATTGAATTTTACAACATATTTATGTCCTTTGTTTGACCTATTTCTGTCCCTTACATGTGGTCTTTTGCCTTATTTATTGAAAAATAGTATGTCCCTTATTTATGAAATTTTTATATCCCTTGCATGTGGCCCTTGTCCTTATTTATTTTGAAATATTCATTACTTTTTTATGTATTTATGGGCCTTATGTGTGACACTAACTCTTGACCTTGTTGTGCTTGTTCAACTTACTAACATTGAGTAGTGTCATGATCCATATCATGCCCCTTTACTACGTATTCTTATTCAATTATACTTCAATGATGGTTGATAATGCATGCTTTGTTGATATATATATATATATATATATATATATATATATATATATATATATATATACATGACACTTATATTCCATGAATTACAAATTTTACATGCATGTCTTGATTACTATATACATTACTATGATGTCATAGTCTCCACATGTTCACATGATTATACATGGTGTTATATTTATACATGACATGAATAGTTACACTTATTTTGAGATTATTGACTCAATGGACACATACCTCATATTTAAATGGGGCATTACAATGATCTTTTCATAGATACATAAGCCTTCATGAATAGAAAATCACATTAGAGTATAGATTTAAGAGATCCAAAATGGTTTAGTTACATGAGAGATATTATTACATCTATATACATTATGAGGGAATATGTCATGAATATATACCCATGTTAAATATACTTGAGTAAAATTTCATACACTCTTTGGGTTCATAAGTATGGTCATATGTACAGAGATTTTATGAATAGGAATTGCATGTTTCCACATACATACATTTCAGATATAGGTTTTCAAATTCAGCATATATGTGCATAATATTTTTATATCATTCAATACAAGTTTATGGGGAATGATATTGTTTTATATACATATACACACTTTTATATTCATGAGTCATGATATTGTTCATGCACATACACAATGATATAGTTTACGAGTTGAATGAAAAATGGTTGTCATTCCACTTCACACTATTTTGATCTAAGATCATGATGGGGGCATGAACATTTTTAATTCTCTTTTGATCATGAATTTATTCTAAATTGATCAAACTTGAAAGAAACTATAAATTAAAATATGAGGTCATGATGAAGGCATAAACAATGTTCATTCTCTTTCAATCATGCATTTATTTTATATGGAGAAAAATTGAGTGAAAATATACAATTGAATCTATAATCCATTTGCAATGGTTGGTTTAGATTTATTTATAGTGAACCCATCATGTTATTCCTATTTATATTGAGTATTTATTTGGGTTAGTAAAAAATGTACTTAGCCCCACATTTATAAGGGTTAGAGAATGTTGTCTTCCCATTCAAAGGTCTTGCATAGTTACATAAATGTGAGGCACAATCACCCCACTCTCCATGTGCTTCAGCAAGGAAGCACATGTTATACAATGATTCAATAAAGAATCATCATTTCCAATAAGATGAAAGAGACACATGGTTTTCACCAACACACAAGTGTACTCCTTGATTTCTCTTTTCTTTATAAAATTTAAATTCATATTTCAAAATTTAATCTATGGACACTGACTAAAACATATTTGGTGTCAATATTTTCTATTGAGTGAACTACACAATTGGAGCTTCCTACCAAAAACAAAGTGTGTTGTATAATCTCATGTATTTTTACTCTATAAATTTTGTTAATATAATAAAATGAGTCATTTATAGATAATAAAATTTGGTATTAAGTGCTTGACAATAAAAATCATGACATACATTTACCAAAAATGACTTATGTGTAAAAATATGGTCCTAACCCACTATTATCTCACATGTACATGATATCTTGTGATTTTAATCCTTTTTTTTATAATATTAAACACCTAAAAGAACCTCATAGTCAGTTTTAAACTTGTATACTATCCTGTAAAGACATTCTTAGACCTTCAATTTAGTCATTTTGTGTACTAGTTAGTAACATCAAACTAGATAATATCACTAATCAATATTGATCTATGCCTGATGTTACCAACCCTATCATAGAAACAAAAATTTTAGAAATAAATATTTCCTTAGGGTTGACCCATCTATTTAGTGTACCAATGGTGTGATAAATTACCCAATTTGAATCATATATATGAAAATCAAGGCCTCATTTGATAGAGTATTGGGCACTTACCTAGTACACATCTATAGACTAATACATATGGAGAATATTTTATTTATTCTTACCAAATTATGAATCATTAAATATGACTAGTCATAATCTAATTCTAAATCATACCAAATAAAGGTCAAACCTATCATTATCAAGTATCAAATCTAAATCATTAATTATAATATATAATGAATGAACACAATTTCATGATCATAATAAGTGGGATAAATACATGTGGATTTATTCTGATCCTAATAGTATCATATATTTAGATAATGTTCACTCATAAAATGGGATGATTGGGTTCAATTCATCTCATTACACTTTCCTAATTTTTATAGGTTTCTATCGCTCACAAGCACACTCAGGATTTCAAGGTAGAGGATAGTTTTGGAGTTGTGTGCATCATCAAGTATTTTAATCACACATATATATCATTTATATATAATCAGTGGTGATTATATGGTCATGGACACATATTTTTTCATTATTAACTATCAACCACTACACGTTTTGAGACCCTCTATATAAATAATTGATATTATGATACTATTATGTTGATGATACCTTTATCATTTTTAGTTTTAGATATGTAGAGACTATAAATTTATTATTTTTATCATTATTAGTGTTTAAAATTTGAGTATCATGGTTTTATTAATTTATTTCCAATACTATTGATGTTGTTGTGGTTATAAGTATTGATGAAATTGGATATGGTTTGAGACTAGCTAGGTTAACTTCTATACTAATTATATGACAAAGGCAAGTTAATTACAGTAATGAGACAACTATGTATAGAACCATTTTTAGGCCTAGCTAATTTATTTTTCTTGTTTGTTTGATTGTTAAATGTTTAACCTTGACTTCAAGACAGTTTATATTATGTCAATAATTTATCTATCATGTTATTATCTTTATTTATGACACATGTCTTGTTTGATGTCACTCTTACTCTAAAATTATTTTTTAAAATTTATTTCATAATCATTTTAGTAGATAAGTAGCATGGAATTGCAACCATACTTATGTAATTATGTATTTTATGGCTTGGGTTAACTAGTACTATAACTACCACCAATATTACATTTGGTGTCTATATTTTTTCCATTTTGGTCATAGTTACATCACTAATTTTACTATATTTTTTATGGAGAAAAATATTTTTAATGCAAACCCCATACATATCTAGCATTACACATAACACAAGTTGTGCTAGGATTATACCACAAAAAATCTTAAATTAAAAACATAAAATTGGTAGGGCTCATACATCCACCCACTTTATT
>JARHVA010001175.1:1790000-1867500 GCA_037957365.1 Torreya grandis | reverse complement strand
TTCTATGTTATACTTCAATTTCTTGATCTTTGTAAGGTCCCATCACTTTTTCACCTTGAAACTAACTATTAGCTATCCAGATAGCACCCAATCTTGGTTGGATGGACCATACCTATACTAACATGGGAATGATCTAAATTTGTGGGATACATATCTCTAGACCAGACCTCTAGGGTTTTTAATGAGGCTAGTTCCTTAGATATTATAGTTTGGACCTTTATTTATAAGATATAAATGAGTTGGGGTGAAAAGAGTCAAGAGATTACATACAATGAAAACTATTCAAATATGTGATGATGCACCATGAACTTTTTATATCCACTCTTAATCTTGGACTCTTTAACACACTAATGGACTATAAAAGAATATAATGCAATGCTTACTATAGTTTATATGCAACAATATTTCATATAGGGGTTAGTTTGATGCACTTAGACTAGGGATCAATGAAAATAAGGTTTGGTTGAAGACACCTAATTTGGATTTACACTATATCGTTAAGAGATCAATGCTAAGACACATTATATGACCTATAAAGAAAGTTTATAGAACTTAGGTTGAGCTTGGATCTACAAAGGGAAGATAACAACCACTTTTTCATATCAAACAAACATAGAACACTAAACATAGATTAGTAAACAACTATAAAATTCTTTATTCATTACTCCAAGAGGTGCATAATATAATTCTATTAGAGTCTAGTCATACCAGCCTAAGGGATTTGTAACAATAGCTCAAAATCTATATTTATAGAAAAAGAGAGCAAGAAAAAAGGACTTTGGCACTGGAAAAGGAATCAAAATGAATGTAACTCCATTTGAACCATAATTATAATTGCCTTTTTGTTTATGCTCATTCAAGCTTCCTGATTGATCTAAGTCACTCCAATCCATTTCACTATTACATTATCCCTTCATTTGTGCTTCTTTATGATTACAGTGGTATGATCAAGTTATTTCAATCTAAGTTTCAACATCAATGTAGTTACAATAATCGAATCAAACTATTAGGGGTTTGTCATGGAACTAACTACTCTTTACTATTTTATCAAAGCATGTAAGAGTAGAGAGAGGAGTCACTTTCATGTAATTGGCTCTGGTGATAAAGTCATTTAAGTCTATGTTCCTATCTTCATTTTCTATGCCATCTACCACTTATCACTCATTATGAGGACTAGATCCTCATATCTCAAAACTGATAGATCCATGTTGTGAATGGTAATTTTTCAAGATATGACTATGTTTGAAGGATAAGAATCCCCCACCATATCTCATCTATCTACCATTTGCATAGTATTTATGGTACCATTCAATCCTAAAATATCTAATCTTGGTCCAATCTAGATCATGTTCAAGCTCAGTTCCATTCATACTTGCTTGCCTTGGTAAAAAACTAACCCTTTAAACTTGACCTAAGTCACATATGCTTGCATTAGTTTGATTAGCCATCAAAACCTAACTTAGATCATTGAATTCTTGACTGAGTTCACTCCATTAATCTAATTGATGTGAATGAACATGATCCATAGAACTTCTACTAAGACTCATGTACTTATGCCAATTTTTAATCATGTGTTGGTCTCAAGATCGTATTCTCAGTCTACTATTTTATGAACTCATGCCACATGGAGGACTCTTAATCTCATTGACCACTTGACCCATCTCACACCATTGGATCTATATGTCTGAATAAACATGAGCCTTTGATTTTACCTATTTGAAACCAAATGGCTATTCCATGAGGATTAAATTTGACATAAATGCACCCATCAATTGATGTCTACAAGAATGCCAATGATGTTTACATGACCATCAATATTTAAATCTAAATGGATGACTATTGAGATTTATTTTGACATTTTTATAAACATCAATTACGTTCGTGCACCCATCACTACATTTTTGAATTTCAATAGGTACTTGATGTGATTTGAATTTAACACTTAGACAAACATCCCCATCCTGATAGATCATATTTGGCAAAATATTTTGGTTGATGTAATTATATCTTTAGGAAAATTTTTGGAGAACAATTTCCCTAAAAGAATTTACTTGTTTATAACTTTTGCATCAGGTTTTTTGATTAGATGAATTTCCTTTGGGATTTTTATCTAAACATTTGTTGTGATCTTTGTGCCAAGACATTTCCTCTGAAATAATTGGTCTTTGGTACTTTTGTCTCAAAAAAATGTCTGAGAGAATGATGTCATTGAGGAAATTATCATAGGATAATTTTCCCAAAATAATTCATACTTAGATTTTTGTGGACCTTTTGATTTGGATAAAATGTCTAAAAGAATTCATGCCCTGTACTTTTTGTTTTGGGAACTTTGTCTTTGGGTTTTTTGGAAAGGGCATTTTGATGAAAAAGACCCTTCAAGATTTTTGTATCGACCACTTTCCCAAAAAATGTCCCTTTAGAAAATTTGTATTGGGACACTTTACTGAAGAAATGACCCTTTGAGAAAATTATTCAGACAATTTTCCTAAAAGAAATGACCTTTAGACTTTTATCATGGACAAAATGTCCACAAGAATTTGTGTCTTAGGGTCTTTTATTTTGGAAAAAATGTTTGAGAAAATTCCCGATGCTTAGACAAAAAACCCTAAATAAATTTATTAAAATAATGAACACTTAGTCAAATAAAGGGAAAAAAAATTAGTTTTAGCCCTACAAAGTCTAAAAGAATTCCCAAGTAAAGACTTGGCCAAAAGAGGGTTTTGTACTTACCTTCTTTTAAATCTTGTAGGATCTTCTGAACTCATGCTTGAACTATTGCTGGATTTTTTAAGGCTTGAATCAACTATGAAAACCTAAAGCTTGTTCAAGCCTGTTCCATGACCCTAAACTATTCATACACCATGAAATCTACTCAGGAACACTCCATTTACCATTTTGGACTTGTATTTAAACAACTTAGTCTTTCTTCAATAGGAAATTTGATAATTTATTCAAGGATTTATATGGATTTTATACCAAAGACCTCCTAAATAAAAAATTCTGTATATGGGCCAAAAAATGTCCAACATTTTTGGTGACTCAGCTGGCTTGACCAACCTACTAGTCAAGGAGCCCAGTTATTGATCAAGCTTGCTCATGATGACTGAATAAGGTATTTCTTATAAAAAAGGAATATAATTTATTCTTGAAGAAATTTTGAGAAATGGGGAACCCAAAAACAACAAGAAAGTAACAAAATGGACCAAAACTAACTAAATAACTAAAAATAGCAATGTGCAAAAGCACTTGGAAGAAACAAGAGATCTATCTACTTATGTACAAAGATCATGAGCTTAAAATAATATAAAAACTTAAGATACCTCCAATTGATAGGGAATGGAAGTCTCTCTCCATTCAATATAGTAAGCTAAAAGGCATTGATTTCCTTGAAACTTGTGATGACATAGG
Organism: Torreya grandis; assembly: GCA_037957365.1. Lineage (NCBI taxonomy): Eukaryota > Viridiplantae > Streptophyta > Pinopsida > Cupressales > Taxaceae > Torreya > Torreya grandis. The sequence continues at coordinate 1,864,092 of JARHVA010001175.1, read as the reverse complement.
GTCCAATCTAAAGGCTATCAAACTTAGAGTGTTTTCCTAGTTTTACATGGCCCTCATCCCATTTGAGGACTATGTCACCTTGTTAAAATGTCCTTGATGAAGATATTTTATCAAAATTCATTTTGAATTTCTACTAGTTATACCACATGGTATGCATGGCATCATCTCTTATATCCTCTAATTCTATCAATTCATTCATCCTAACCTCTATTACATCACTTTCGAGAAACTCTAATTGGTGTGCAAGCTCCAAAGTTGGGAGCTCCAAAGAGATGGTAAGCCTTACTTCTCTTCAATAAAATACTAGATAAGGTGAATGACTAATGAAATTATTGTGGGTGATCTTATCAGCTCATAAAATAGTCTTCATCTCTATATCCCAAGACCTTTGATTATCTTCTAGTGTTCTTTTGATGATTTGAATCAAGTTTTTGTTAGTGGACTCAGCTAGTCCATTACATTATGGATAATAATTTGATGAACATGTAATATAAATATATTTTTCAAGAGCCCATTCACATACCTTTTCATTTTTAAATTCCAAATCATTATCTAATATTATAGTAGAAGGTACTCCAAAATGGGTGACTAGACTCTCATAGAAATCAATCATGGAGTTATCATTTGCCTCCTTTAAAGGTACTAGTTTAGATAGCCTTTGTGATAAATAAGTTGGAGTGGATATTATGTCATCAAAAATGATATTAAAAAAAACACGAGACAAAAATTATGGGAAAAATCTATGCTAACATCTATATCAAATATGAACATGTGAAATACAAGCCTATGTGTCTCAAAAGGGTTATTAAATTTGAGTTTATTTATTTTTATGAAATTTAGAAGAAGAGTGGGAATCATAGGATTATTCAAAGGGTAATTTTATTTATGTATGGGTATTTAAATATTCCCAAATTTATGAATTAATAGGTGGATGGGAATCGTAATATGCCCCAACATGTGATATGGAGTGAGGTGAAGTGAAACTATGAGAATGAAATGCATTAGGATGGCTAATGTAGTTTGTGATAAGTAAATGTGTTGGTATGTTGGATTTTAAGGATGTTAAAATTGAAATAAGATGTGTATGATAGGTTTTAAAAGGTATATAAGGTAAAGGAGGGCCAATTATGATGCACTTTTGAGTAGTCATTTGAACTAGGTGATCTTTGGGTTCATGTGACCTAAGAGGTTGAGTTTTGAAGAATGAAATAAGCCATTTAAAGTTGTTCATGTTAGATATTATTTATTTATTAGTTTAAGAATAATAATAAATTATGGTTTGGACAAAATTAGTTGATAATGTAGAGGTATGGGTTAATTTTTATTGATCATTAGATAGGTGATGTTTATGTGATTGTGATTTATTAGATTGGGCATATGAGGCTTGAATATAGTCTTGATAATGTTGTTTTGTAAGAGTATCAATATTGAAATGTGAGCCAAATAATAAGGTATGGAGGAATTAATGAATATAATGACAAGTGTCAAGAGAATTACCTATCATAGATTCCATCAACAAAACTTATCAAGATTGTACCATTTTAGAGGAGATTTGGAAGGATGAAAGCTCATGTGTTTAGATGGTGGAAATTTATTCTTAAGTTCTTCTAGAATCAATAAGGGAGGGCGGGTTGGGTTAAAATTTATTGAATTGGATGCTCCATTTTGAAGTTGGGGAGGCTTAGATGAATAAATGATATGATAAAATGATTATAAATATTCTTTAGTAGTTTCTTGAGGTAATTGAAATTGAATCATAAGAAAGTCTTGCCTTTTTTATTGGTCTAAGGATTCTTCTAAAGTTTAAGGGAAAAACATCCAAAAATTATATTGAAAAATATAATTAAGAGTGGTAACAAATATTTTTAAAATATTATCATCACTCATGTCATGGTATACTTTATGAGCTAGAGACTTCCATCTTTTGATGAAATGGCGAGTAGATTTATTAGGTAGCTACTTAGTATTGATAAAGTGGATAAGTATATTTTAAAGAGGATATTTATGTTGAAATTATTTAACTAGAGCATTGAATAAATACTCTAGTCATAATATGGAATGTTGAGATTAATTATATCATTCTAAAACATCTCCCATGAATGTTTTGATAATAAGTTTTGTAGTAGAAAAGTGGTATTTTGGACCCATTCCATATAGAGCCAAAATATATAGGAAATATAGTAGGGTAATTAGTTACATCATATGTAATAATTGTATGAATGTTTAAAATATCTATGAATATAATAAATGGATCTAAAGATTCATTTTAAAGATGGTCAAGCATTTTTTTATGCATGAAATGTTGAGGGATGATATGCCCATTAACATATCTAAGAGGAGGAGGGACAAAATTATGATTCGGTTGTCATGATGACTTGAGGTGGTTGACTATTCGTTTTTAATACATGAGATTGAATTCACATAATTTGATTAGTTTTAGTGATTTTTATATTGGTAATTTGTTGAAGTATTTGATCAAGGAGTTGAGTAGTATCAATGGGAGGAGTACGATTGTTGGGTGAAGGAAAATTCCAAACATTAGTAGCAAGGGGAGGATTAGGGTGAGTAAAATGAATTGTATTACATTGTGTTTAACTTGATGATTTAATATTTATGTTTCATTATGTAGTAATTAGTTTATGATTAGGAATATATGAAGGAAATAATTTAATAGTTTTATCTAAAGTCATAATACAAGTGAGGTTTTGATCTAAATCTTTGATTAAGTAGTGTTATTAACTAATTATAAATTGAAAATAAGACATAATTATGAAATTATTAGGTTATTTACACTATGTCATCCACCTATTGAACTATGTTAGTCATAATGAACTAGGTTGAAAATAGGATAAAATAAACTAGGTTGGCCACCTACTAAATTATGTCAACTACTTACTAAACTAGGAAAAAATAGGCTAAAAAACTGGGTCAACCACCTAATGAACTATGTAATACACATATTTAAATGAGGTAAAAATATGCCAAAACAAACTAAGTCAACCACCTACTGAACTGAGTTAGCCACCTACTAAACTATGTTAGCCACTCACTAATTAGGGAAAAAATAGGCCAAAATAAAATAGGTCGGCCATCTACTAAACTAAGTTAGGAATCATGTTGGCCACTTACTGAAATAGGGAAAAAATAGGCCAAAATGAAATAGGTTGGCTATGTCAACTTAGTTTTTTGTTAGGACAAGAAAATATAGAACTAAGTCAGCCAAGTTAACTTATTTGATTATGTGATATAGTTTTAGCAAAATTGAAAAACTAAAAAAAACATAGTGGAAATCTAGAGAACTGATTAATTTGACTTAAAATAGAAATATCAAACTAATATAATTGAAAAATTTGAAGTAATAATTTAGTTATAATAAACCTAAAAAAGGTTAACCAAGTTGACTTAGTTTTTTGAGTATGAAATCTAAAAATTGAAGAAAATGAATAGGGTCAACCAACATGACCTAGTTAAAAACTATTTTTTTTTAGAAATTAACAAGGTCAACCATTATGACCTAGTTTAAAGATGAAAGTTTTAGAAATTAATAGGTTCAATCATATTGACCTCATTTTCTAGGACTAAAGAATAAAATTTGAATAAAATGAACATGATCAACCAACTAGACCTTGTTTGTTGTAACTGAAAACCTATAAACAAAGAATAAAATTGGGTGAACCAACACATCCTAGCTGATTATAGGTCCAAAATATACACATGAAGAATAATATAAGGTCAACCAACATTATTTATTTGAATATAAATGAAAAGTTTAAAAATCAAGGGTTAGATTCATGTTAGGTTCACCATAATGTACACAACAAATTAAAATAGGTCTATAACTTATACTACTTATTAAATGTAATATCAAATAAGTTAATCAATTAACATCTATTACAATACTTTATATATTGGAAACATGACCAAATTGGATCTATTAAACCTAACTCAGAGAGAACTTATCACATAAAACTTAAAGAAGAGGGTTCACAAGCCTCTAGGAAAATAATTCTATGAAATAACCCTAACTAGGTATGAGTACATGAAATAAAACTATTATAGTGTTATCAAAGAATATAACATAAATGTGAATGGTTAAAATAAATAAAATAATCAAGGGATCATGGTAAGAAAATGGATCCCTATATCACCCAAGGTGGAAGATGGAAAGAAAATAAAACCCTATAGCTATACTAAGTTTAAGTATATAGGTTGTATAGGCAAGGAGTTAAACATTCAAAGCTATTAACATCTATAAAATTGATCTATCAAATGAAATAAAAAAATTTAAAGATACATACCTTTGAGAAAACTTATCAAGTCTCAATCTCCTCCTTAACCAATGGTGATTTACAAGAGATAGTTGTGGATTTATAGAGACCAGACTATAGAAATCAGATCTAATATAAAATAATTCCACTTTGCATCCAAGACTTCCCATAAGACAATTTATCTTACTTCTAAGGCAAACCCTAAGAAATGGATCCTTAAAATTTAGATGTAGTATAATTGTGAGTTGTAATAATGTGAAAATAAATGTTCCTCTTTATTAGATAAAAGTGAAGGTTATATTTATAGTAATGGATAAGTCCTAACCCTAAAATATTCCCTTATCATGCCTGAAATCTTCATCTATTTATAAAAAAAAATAATGTTCTAACTACCTCTATAAAGAATGATGAATATTTTGTAAAAAACTTCTAGTTTCATGGTGACAAATGCCTTTCACATGAGCTTGGAGGATAATATTCATGGTAGAGGGCCAAACAAACTTTGTATTTATGTGGAACGACCTAAAAACACACTGGACCACTTGATTTTATAGTTATAAAATCCTAGATAGCTACCACGACCCTATTTTGGAAATATTTACCATTAGGACTCAAAATAAGTTGGTCATGCCAACTTAGTTCCATAACATGTGCCATGAATTTTATTATAGGGTTGTCCAAACCAACTTAGTAGGAAAAATGGGTGACAAAGTTGACTAGGTTGAATTTGTAAGAGAGGTGGTTGACCTAGTTAGGGGATATTGATAAGGTAGATTGCTTAGGGGATTAAGGCATGGAAGGTACTAAAATAAGTAGTATATATATATATAAAATAAACATTTAATTATAAGTTGACATTTAGGTATATATATAATTATTAAATAATTAGACTTATAGTTTCTTATACCTTTATATATATATATATATATATATATATATATATATATATATATATATAGTTTCATGATGTTTGAGAGTGGTTTTAGACCTATAAGAGCTATAACGTAAATTCTAGGTTTTGGAGGGTCCTATTAGATTTTAGATAACCATATTTTAAGTTTTAAGTATTTGAGACTTAGCCATATTTATGGGTTTTATGATTTTAAATAGACATCATATGAGGTAAATGGATGGACACTGGATGGACACTCTAAGGAATATGGACAAATTATATGAATGATGTTATTAAAAAACAATCTTGAAAAGCACTAATGGTCTGCCTAGCCCTTTCTTTATGCACCCTTTAAGGTGTGCACTTAGAGAGATTTAAACTTGATAGGTTCTTATAAGAGAGAAAGTGTCATTAAATGATAAATTTTAAAAATATATTATTTTTATATAATAATCATGTTACCCCTTGGTAGTCTATCTTGGTAAATATGCTTTTTAGCTTAAGTATTAGAGAGAGGTTCACAACTAAACCTTAGAGATGTGAAGATTTTAATTGCATGTTGATCATTCCCCCAATTTGGTATAAGGATGAATTATTTCAAGTAAATTGAGAGAACAAAATATCAATCACATAACTCAAGTGTATTAATATCTCATATAACCAATCTAGTTAATTTAGCCAATCTCACCCAAGTCAAATGGTGTATCCATATCAACCTAAAAGAATAGAATAAATGTCAAGCCCATTGAGGGATTAAAATATATATCACATTAATAAAAAATATCCAACTACTATGGAAAAATAAAATACCAAACAATGCATCTTGATAAGGTCGATGCTTAAATGTATGTATAATTTGAAAGTGTGTCTTTAGTCTAGTGCAAGTACACCTCAAATATGTCTAAAGCTAAAGAATATGTAGAAAATGTAATTGTTAACAAGTTTTGAGCCCTAAGGTAAAAAATTAAACCCCTATAGGTGAAAAATTGAGTGTCATGTTTTGCTCATAGTTTTTTCATGCTTTAATAGCCTTCAATAAGTCTTCATAAAGCCTTACTAGTATTGTTTAAGGTTTATTTTGAAAAATTAAGGTAAAGTATTTTTATGGTCTTGTAGTGGTCTAGCCATGTCATGGAGTGATTAATATTGGTAAAGTGATGTCATAGGTCCCTAGGTGTCCTTCAAGGTCATTTAATACCTTAACTAACTTATACAAACATTTCATGATGTTTTGGAAAGGTTAATTTTATTTTGAAAAGTTTAAGGTGAAGTTTAATGAATGAGAAGGAGATTTATGACTACCTCCAATGTATAATAAGGCCTTCCAAGGTGATTTTAACATAAATTACACTTTCATAATCTTTAAAAAGAGTTTCCAACATGTATTTGGTATTTAAAAATTAAGAATAATTCAAAATCTTGAGTTTTAATGCCAAAAAGGGGAATTAAAGTACTTGAATGGAATTATTGAGATCATCTATAGGTAAAAATAATTTTATAATGCCCATTAATCTTCCACGAGTAATATTACATCTTTAGATCAAGTTTTAAGTTAAAAATATGTATCAAACACTCTCTTTCCTCCATCACTACCTTCATAAGCTTAGAATGGAAAACATTAGATGATGGTAAAACCAAGAGAGAGAAAGTTGGGAGCTAAAATTTTGGAAATTGTTATGGGTCATAATGAGATTAAAATTAGTGTCATTTATTTGCATATTCATGGCTCATGCTTTATGAACAATCACTAAGAGTGATAATAGGTCACTATGTGTTGTCCTTCCAAGTAGGGTTTAATTTTGCTCCTATTTCTCCACTTCAGATTTTGATGGGGAATAATGATTTTTAGAGAGGTATTAAAAATTAAAGATATTACTTTCAATGTGGGTTTCATTAAGAAACTCAACATTATTAGGTGTCTTTAATAAGAGGAAAATTTCTTAAGTGTATGTAGCTTCAATCACTCCCACTGCAAGTGTTTTGATTTGTTTGAATTGTTATCACTCTTATAGGTTTTTAGGTGATTCATCATTCATGGAAAATATCCTTAATATCCAAGTATTAATGTGTTTTATCTTAATAAGTATCTATTTACAAATAACATGTTAAGAGGTATCATGTCTTGCTCTTTGAAAAGCATGGTCTATGTAAATGGTCTTCTACAGGGTTAAACATTAATGTTGACCCAAGTGGAAATAATATACCAATTTAGTATGAGAGAATACTATGGAGAAGGTAAAAATTTCAAGGCATTGAGAGATGAGGTCAAATTGTACTCTCAAACAAGGTTAAAATGTGTTTGAGTCACCCATAGGTCTACAAACCTATAGGTGGACATTCATGGGACCTAAGTTCTATGAAGAATGTATAAATAGTGGATAAGTGTGATATAAAGTATTAAACAACTATGTGACACTTGATTAACTCCATTGTATCATCAGAAGACATTAATGGATTCATAGACTTTTACTATCAACATAATACCTTACACATAAAATCATTATATAGACAATCTATATAGGTGAATGGAGAAGTTGAAGTGGTACAATGTTTGATAAAATATCTACATGACTTATCTTAGTATCCTATGCAAACAAATGAAGACCTGTAAGTGACATACATGTAGGTCCTCATCTTGAATTAAAACTAGTTGTCTTGGAAGGAAGAGTTGACTAGAAGCATGACATATGACTCAATACATGAGAGATAAGTAATAGATTAATATACATTTACCTGAATTGAGAGCTAAAGGAGTTGAGATTTGGTCTATAGGCCTAGACATTCATACACTAGCCTATGTATGAAAACATGAATTAACAGGCTTAAAAAATGTTAGAAAGGGTAAATGGAACTTGAATAATAGTGAAATGACTTAAATGAATATTTGATATTTTCAAGGTGTCCATGATATAGATTAGAAGATTAACTTCTAAGGCTCGTGATCAGACCCCCCTCCAATGACCACCTATAATCACCTTTTGAGAAGGTAGTGTTGAAAAGTGTGTGTTTGTGAAGGTAGTGTTTTGAAAAATTTGTGGAGGTTAAAAACATAAAATTATTATAAAAATACATAGATATATTCATTGATTGTAAATGTAAGTCCTACAACCCAAGGATGCACTCAAACTACCCTAGAGACTACCTACACGGTTGCTAGAGAGATCAACCTAGCTTCAAGTTGAATAGAAAAGGCATAGTTAATGAAGGAGAATTGGAGTCTAATTTGGGTTATAAATAGGTTTAAAAGGTCATTAAAATTACACTTGACCTAAGTGATATTTTCAATGAGAAAATGACTTAACAAGTTTACCAAAATCTTGCATACATAGTTCATGAGTACCTATAGGTTGTTAAGGCATAAAGGTTAGTTATAAGCTCAAAGAAAAAAGGTCACCTATAATAAGTGATATGGGAAGTTGGGGTGAAGTAATATATAGGTCCTAAGAATCATTCAAATCCAAAGGGACCTAAATGAGTTTCACTATAATTTATTGTCTACAAAGCTCTCTAAAACCCTGTCTATACAAGCAATGCAAGATACATGCCTACCTAATTTTGAGAGACATTTAATTGTTTAAGAAGAGTTTGAGGTCTATGAGAAAAATATAAGAATTAAATATTTTGATAATTTATTAATATGTAAAATACAACTCCATTATCCCTTAGACCCATCAAAAAGTGAGACCAATGCTGATAAGCTTTATTTTAGTCTAGATAAGTCTATAACTACACAGAGACCTACAAGGGAAGTGATGAGAAAGTAGTTAGTTGGAGTTGAGTTGAGAACCTTATAAAATATTATGAAGTATTATTAATCTAAAATAAGCATTCCATGAAGTCTTGGATCTTGTAACATATGAGAAAAGTCTCAAACATAGTTAACTAGGGTCACTAACATTGAATTTATCAAGAAACTAAACATGAGTTGGGGAAGGATATAAAAAGGTTGGAAAATAAATGTGATAATATAATGATGTAATCAAGTCATGGTGGATGTATCAGACCTATTAAGGTAATTATCAACTCAAAATCAAACTCTGAACACCATCTATAGACCTCATCTCTCTCTAAACCTCACAAACACACAATCTGATAGCCCAGGGTCTCCTAAACATGTTCACATATTCCATGAAAATATATTAGGAATAATATTAAACCCATATAAACTCATTTTCATGGCATTTGTATGTTTATATAGAGCTTATCCTTTATTAATCATCTTTAAGACCTTAAGGCACTCATAGGCTGCCCAAACAGACCAATTTTAACCCCATGAGAGAGAATATTTTTATGAATCTATATGAATTGAAGAATCCTTTAAAAAATAGGTATGATGTTGAAAATTACATTTATCACTTCTACATGCCATTGGTTGGTACTTTCAAGGTACAAGTGTATGGAAAAGGACAAAATAAGGTTATTTTAAGCAATTGGGAGGTCCGTACAAGGTGTAAGGAGCTAAATATTGACATGGAGGATCCCAAGGAGGTAATTAAATTTAATCACACATTTTTTTTAGGTTTCACATGCATGGGAATATTATGGATCCAAAATTTATCCTCTAGATAGGGAGGCCTAATTGAGACCTAATTAGGAGAGAGAAATGGATGAAAAAGTCACTTCCACTCAGAGTCTAGACATGAAGTTATACATGATGTTGTAAGGGGATACTAGGTCCAAAAATATGTGTTTAGTTTCTCAATAAACTCTATAAATTATTATACACAAATATGTTTACATATTTTTAGGGTTTTAAGGAATGAGGCTAAAAGATGCCTTTTGGTGCAAAATGAGTTCTTGGGGGTAGTTTGAGACTTTAAAATGAGTTTTTAAAGGTATAAAATGATGTTAATATGGTATACATGGAGAGAATATTATTTTTAAAATATTAATTAAAGTTTTGACACTTGTAAGCAAGATTGGCCTAATGAGATGAAGAGACTTCCAGACATCTAACAAGAGAATGAAGTGATGTGTCAAAGTGAACCTTTGGAGATTAGTTAAAAGGTGTAAAGATAAGATAAAATATGTAATTAAACATGACATAGGCATAAATAATGTCACTTATCATTCCACAAGCCAAGGAAATGGGTATTGTGAAGAGCTGGGCAAGGTGTCAAGCAAAGTTTGAAACTTTAATGCCACTTAGAAAAAAAGAGTATGTTTAAAAGACTAACACTTATATTTGAATACATGATGGGGTAGTTTCATACCTTATTCTTTTTTTAACTTTTGGTATACACTTGGAAATATTATCCTTCTATTCCCCCTCTCTCTCTCTTTCCCCATTCTCTATATAAGTTGTCACTTTTGGCCTTGTAATGCATCCATGTCTGGTATGGTGAAGCCATTATTAGTAAAGGTTATTGGTTTCCCAAAATTTTATAATTATAGGGACAACTATGGGAGAGATAACATGTCCTTAATTTATAAAGACATATATTCATAAAGACATCATAGAAATACTAGAAAACCTAGATATTTAGGCTAGTGCGATTCTCATTTGAAGTTCATCAAGATAGAAATGTAGATTCAATAATAATTACACAATATAGGATAGCCAATTACTCAAAAAACCTTATATATATTGAAAATATTATCATATTTAATACATAAATTCTACGGTGGTGTTACAAAACACTTTCAATTATAAAACCATAGAAACTTATAATTACTAAGCAGAGATCAACCTATTACATTGCACTTTTACAAGATGCCTTTATTACATGGATCTAGTATCTAGTTCTTCAATGTCTAACCCCTTCAAAATCTTCCTAGTTTAAATTTATATGTAATTCACTATCTCTATCTTAGACACATAGTTACAACAAACTGTGTTTGGAATCTTTAACAACTATAACACTGTTATAGGCTTTTTAAGTTAGAAAAAACTGAATTCACATAATCTATTCCCAAGGGAATACAGTCGATGACTAATTATCACATATATGATGACCTGGTAGACTAATGACATGTCATTATGATGTGATGTCACCCATATGCATACTTTCTTTCTAACACTTTCCCAAACTTAATTATTTGTCTCATCTTGAGATAACACAAAAGAAAAATAATAAAAAAGTAGCAAAATTCAAAATTGCACAATCCTCAACAAAATATTACAAGGTAAGCTACAACCCTTTCAAGTTTTTAGTAAGCTAATGAGACCAATTGGACACATTTTCAAGTTTTTAACCATCTTGATCTCTACAAAACATAACCATAGAAGAAACAAAATGTGCCAAAAAGACTTAATCTATGGTACACCTAAGACTGGGTAGGAGGTGGTAGAGAAGTAGTAGAAGACTACATTTCTGAAGATATTACATTCTTTCTCTACCAAACAATCACTATTATTTGACTGGGAGAAATAAAAACAAGATCATTAACCATATGATAAATGGAGGCATCTAGTGTGGTTAAGTCCTACTTGTATGTTTACCATTCTAATAAAACTTCTTGGACTACACAAACCAATGCATGTAGTGGAACTTGAGTGTATAATAGGTCTTTCAAATCATCATCATCAATGGTATTAGTATTATCCTTAATCAATGTAACATTTGCATCAATATCATTAGAAAGTAGGTTAAGTTAGTCTACATATCTCTATGCTTGAACTCCTGCAAAGGCATTACACTGAACTAGATTCTACCACCCTTCAAGATGATCTATAATTGTATCATGTGCATTGATTGAGGGTTTCAACACATCATCCATAGATTTTAGAATATCCTATGGATTAAATTTTTTGGTAGAAGCTATCTATGTAGTAAAAAAATAGGTTGAAGGCCAGTCTAGATACATTGGATTTGTTAACATCAATCTAACATGTTGTGAGTAACTTTCCTAGCTTTTTGTAAAGTAATACCAAGTTGCATCTAATATTTGAAAATAAAATTGCACAATTCTAGAGTCTCATATTTTATCTATAGGCCTTATTGAGCATACTTAGTATGCATGATGTTGCACTACCAATCCTCAATAATTTGATTGAGAAGAAAATGAAGTTGATATGCATAGGACTAGATAGGATCAAGAGTGAGCTAATGAACAAGTTCTAGGCAAGTAGTCTATATAGCATAATATGCTTGATATAAGGCTTGTTACAACCCATTATTCTTTGCTTCCAACTATGAAACCTTCTAGTCCAAGGATTGATCCTTCTATGATAATTATTGTTGAAAGGAAACCACGCCTTTAATTTGCTTACTTAGTGAAAGCTGAGTAACATCAAGTGAAATATCTATTAGGACTAGTGTGATACCTAGAGAAGTTGTTGAAATAGTGGATGATGCACATTGAAGAGGAGTAATTGGAAATGAAAACATCTTCCTCTAATCCTAGGGTAAGGGTACATCTAGCATGGCCATCAAACATAAGCTTGTTGAAGTAGGTGGTGGCACCATAACTATCTTTGTTACACTTTGTGTAGAAGTATCCAAATAAGTTTATGGTGAATCAACATCTCATGTGGTTGAAGACTAATTCCCAATAGTATCCAATAGTGGTTGCATTGTAGATGGGGCTAAAGGTTAAGAATATTTTGGTATTAACTAAGTGATGGCAACCATAATGGTGGCTTCAATGACCTTCTACATAGTTGTTAGATATTCCAACTATTGGCATTGAGCTTCTCTCTCTACCTCCACTCTGTGCTTTTATTCCTTATTAGTTACAACTTGTTGATGATGTTGTTCTTTGGTTGCCTACTTGTATTGGATAGAAATAATGGTGGCTTGCTTTACCATTTACTCCTCCTAAGCTTTTTGAGTAGATATAGATTTATCTTGAGCCTGTGCTTCTTGTTTCTTCTTTACAACTTTAGCTTTGGCCCTTTTCTTATCTTCTTTACAACATTTTCATGTAGTAAATCTGTTATCTTATTTGAGTGCATATTTATTTTATTCCTTAATCTAAGACTCTTACACAACTTCCTCACTATCCATGAGTGGTCTATTAGATTGTGATAGGGAGGAAGATTGCTCAACCATTAAAATTTGCATGTGAAAAATCAATCCCTTCCTCAAATGACCAATGGGAACATCCTACACAATAACCTATGGAAATATTGTCTTTATCTATGTACTAGTCAGAGTCAAAGGCTAGGATGTAATTATAGTAGATATGAGGGAATCCACCTAAATGACATTTGAATCATTTAGATCCTCCTTTGCCATATGATACTTGCATGTGAACCACTTGCACTAAAGGGTAGACTTTGGTGAAATTTAAGGTAGTACATCTAGAGGTTTTGGAAAAGGTACACCTACAAAACACACACCATATGTAGGATCCATCTAAGCATATTGAATTCCTATCATTTCACCCAAGGGCTCCACTATAATGGATAGTGGACAAAATGGAATAGAAACCCATAAATCTTGTGGAAACTTGTTTCAGATCTACATTGTATTCATAGCCTTCCAAAATAAAAATTATTTTTATTTTTCATATACATACACCCACCATGTCCTCCAACATTAGGTAGTATATATCTATTTTTTTAATTTGTAGCATAGACCAATTTCCCTAAGACATGATCTTAGGGATATGGGGATCATCCTACAAAGAAAATTGGTGTAGTCATATAAAATGTCCAAATTGGTAGTTTGAGTGTGGCTTATGACACCCCATATATAAGCCCTTTTTTCATACTCTTACAACCCTTCTAGACACTTTTTTCTCATTTTTAGTCATCTAAAACCTTATGAACAATCATTCCACCTCAACTAGACAAAATTCCCCATGTCAATCTTGTTCTCCCAAGTCTCGAGCCTATAGGATAAGAGTGCCCTATTTAGAATATAGCACCAAACACCAAAGTGTCCCTTTTTTGGTGTTCCTATCCATTTTTACTTTAATAACTAATAGTCATTTTCATTTGTTCCTTATCCTTAGTTAGGTTAGCCTAGTGTGAATACATCTAACACATGACCAATTATTCCTTATAGAATCTAACTCAAAGATCATTTACAAAGGAGGTGACAAAACTTACAAAGCAAACAAGAATACAAAAAAATCACTAAGGCAAACTTCCTTGTTCTCTACTATAGTCACCCAATATAGTTGTACATATATTAAAATCTTCATACCAATTCTTAGCCACCTCAAACACTATCAAATTGGAATTTTGAATCCACATCACACTATTACACAAAGCACACTAGGTGGGAGAAATACATATGGCTTGATCCCTCTTTAGAGTATTGGTATGTAGTTAGCATTCCCACATAAGGGGTGTGGATTGCACATTTAGTGCATCATTTAAAAAAAATTAAATTAAATCATTTGGTGAACCTGACTTACTTCATTTGTGTACAAAAACCCTAGGAACCCTAGGGAAAATTCCTTGCTGATTTTATCAATATTCCTCTATTTTTTCTTGCATATATAAATCATAATTTCACATTTAATGTTTTAAAAAATTCACCATATTAAATTTAAAAATTATTTCTTTCAAACCGTAGTTGAATATACTAGGTCCCTATGCTTTTGAGGTATCACCTTACATGTTAGTGAGCTTCATATCCTTTTTATGCATATTCTAGTTTTTTATTTTTAGGAATTCACATTTCCTATATTCAATACTTTCCTTCCATTAAATTTTTATTATTACAACTTATTGAAAACAATTCAATCTATTTTTGCTTTGTTTTCTTATTTTAACAATGCCCCAATATACTGGCTTTGAAAAAATTGGTAAGAGGTAACTTCAAGAACTTTTAACTAAAAACACTAATTTTCAAGATCATATTCTTAAAACACTATAGTAAGAAAAATAATAATCAAACAATGGCCAATCCTCTCAAACTACTAAATAACTAGTTGCCAATGACACTATGATGGCAACTATGTCTCAACAACCCCCTATAGCAGACCAACCTTCATATGTGGCACCACTAATTATGGCTAGTACATCTCTACCTCTTGATGTGGCTACCATTGTGAAAGATATCAAATCTCTTAAATCCAAGGTGATACATCTTGAATAAGGTGCCTCTAGACCAACATAGGCTTTGAACACTTTTTCTCTACTTCATACACCATTGGCACACCACATTGATTTTGCACCCTTGCCACTAGGTTTTGTTCAACTCAAGATCACTTTATATGATGCCAAGGCTAATATAGAGACATAATTAGGAGATTTTCATGTAGCATGCTTGGATTATGTGGCAAATATTTGGTTACTAACCAAGTTATTTCCATAAAATATAAAGGATTATGCTCTACAATGGTTTTATAGTCTACTAAATTAGTCAATCAACACATTTAATACTTTAGCTGACATGTTCCTATCTAATTTTATCATTAATAGACATGACAAGGTTTTTTATGCCCAAATTGTACAACAAAAACAAAGGCCAAATGAACATCTCACAGATTATGTTCTTAGATATAAAATTATCTTGGCTAAAATGACTAGCCCCATGGCTGATCAAAAATTACAAGATCTCTTCATATAGAGTCTTCTACTAGCTTTGCATGAGTTAATAATGTTCAAAATGTTTTCTTCCTTCATTGAGTTATATCATACACTAAAAAAGTAAAAGGAAGTCAAATTACTTTCAATGGGAAAACTCAAGTACACAAGCATATCAAAAAAAAACAAACAAGAGTAAAAGTAGAGTCCCATACAAAGTAAAGGTTAATGATAGAAAACGTTAAAATCAACCTATAGTTAATGTAGCTTTAGATCCCCCTCAGTGAGTGGTTTTATCAACACCTCCTCAATGAGCCTTTACCAATCTACTAGTATCTCTAGCTAGAGTCTTACAATAGCTACTAGAATGGAATATCATATCTCTCCCTCCTATTCAGGAAGTTGATACAATAAAGCCTCTTCCATGAAGATATGATCAAAATGCATTTTATAATTTAAAAAAATCACCATACCACATAATTAATAGATGAATTAGTTTAAAACATAAGATACAAGACTTGATAGATGGAAACCTTGTTGATCTTGGCACTCTAGTTAAGCCTCCTCAGGCAAAGAAAACATAGGACAAGGCTCTAAATTTTTTCTCAAATCCTTTACCACAACATCCTAAATAGGAGATATGGGACACATCAAGTGTTCACCATTCATATCATGCATTCCATCCACTATATACAAACCAATCACCTATAGTTGAGTAGCATCCTTTGAGCAACATGATTGGTGTGTATAATTCTAGAGATCCAACTAGACCTTCGATCTCATTTTTAGAGTAGGAGATAATTAAGGATGATTCAAATTACTATGCACTCTTTATCAGAGTCTACATTGGTCACCATCCCATTCATTAATCCAAAAATTATAGGTTTTAGTTGAAATATAATTCAATAACACAAAATAACACAATCATATAATGTTATCTCTAGGAAGAGATGTTTTATTACTCACAAAATTGTAGAAAACATATGTTTATCTTTGGGAAGAGATGTCTAATCCCCTTCTCAGGGTAAATATATTTTTATACATTATTTTAAGGTAGGAGGAGGATGTGTAAGGTCACCAATATTGAAGGAGATGAAGTGGTTCGACTTCCATAATTTACAACAATACAAAATTTGAGAAATTAGTATTTTTAGAAACTTACTATTTTTAGATAACACTATTAAAATTGAAAATTTGGGTACTTTTGTTAGGTTTTTAAGGGTTAAAAACCATTTATCATAGCTATATGCCATATCATCACATTATCCTCATTCTTAGCTTTCTAAAAGTTCAAATAGGGGGTCAAACAAAGCTATGGTTCAAAAGTTATGGCTCTTGGAAGTTCTGCCACCAATTGGGGTAGAACCATCACCTGAATTGTCACCCAAATTGTCACCTAAAGTGTTTCCTAGATCATTCATAGTTTTATCATAGACAATAAATCTAGTTTGAAAATGTTCACTGTGACCTTACTTCAGCATTTGGAATATTTAGAGTAGGATATCACCTTGATGGACACAATTATCAATGGATTTAGTGGCCACATACAAAGTTCATTGGGTGAGATTATACTTCCTCTACAAATCAGTCTAGCAAATGTAGCCACACCTTTTACTATTATTCCTAGTGTAAGAGTCTTTGACATGTTGCTTGGTTGAACATGGATCTAAGAACTTCATATATAACTATCTATAGTTTATAAATTCATGAAATACATTCACACTAATTATGTTGTTATAGTTGGTGGAGTTTTGTATGAGTTACCACTCCCCACTTAAAATCCATCTCCTACTCTACAGTCACCAATTTTAGATTAACCAATAGTTACATTTATTCCTATAGTTAAAATTCAAACATAACTAAGGCCTCCCTCATCAGTATAATGAGTTCATATACTTCCATGGAGGCCTCTCTTTGAGAGACCACTACATCAATGATAGATTTAGGACTCTAGATAGTTTCTAGCTATAGTATTCACACCTAGGGTAGTATCATTGAGGTCTCATGTCTATATACATAGATGACATTTTAAAAGAGCTTATTCTACTACTAGATGGGTCCCTAAGATCCCCATAGTTACATTCACTTCTTAGAGTTACAAGGGACCCCATAGTCAGTTTCCACTATAGATATTTCAAAGCACTTACAAATACATAGCTTTTAGAGTCATAATCTCAACCCTTCTATTGTGATTCATGATCATACATGATTCCTCTCCTTAATAAAATATACCATGATAGGGATTCTTTTATGAGACTCATAAGTTAGTATCATTTATTCTTAGTCTTTCTTTTACATAGTTTCTTTCTACTTATACATAATTTCTCAGCTTACTTATACATTGTGTCTTTTTGCTTACTTGTACATAGTTTATTTTAAAATACCAAAAATAATACAATATTTAAAAATAAAATAAAAAATATAACATTTTAAAATAACAAAAATAATATAACATGTCAAAATTCAAAAATATTCAAATAACTCAAAACACCAAAAAAAAATTCAATTATATGCATTCTCTGTGCTTTACATTTATACTACCATGATAGACTTACATTTTTATATTTTATGCTATTATTTTTAAATTTATCTACATTACCATGCTTCACTTGATCTTTTATGAGTGTGTGTAGTGATACCCAGATCGTTGATTTCTTCACTCTACCCATTAACGGGGCATCCTACTTCTACATTCAAGACATACATCGACATATTTACCCACTAAGGGCATCTTCTACATGTCTAGACCATATAGGTTATGTCATTCCTACACTTCACACTCTATTTGTACATTAATAACTATCTTACATAAATTATTCTATCAACACTCATTATTATATAGTACTTATGTATTTCTTAACATCTACCTAGTCTTGTACTACATGTTTTACATACTTTCACTTCTTGCTTTGATTAGTTAGATGTGATAGTATTTATAGAATTTACATGCATTCCTTTTTTGATTTGAGTAGTTAGATGTGATTGCATTTCTTAGCTCCTATTTTTTTACTTGTGTGTGCCTTAAGACATTTGCCAATGTCTTTTGCTTCTACTCTTATATGTGTTTGTGGCCCTCTTGCCAATCTTCCTTAATTGAAATCGTATGTGTATGTGGGTATTTGAACATGCCTTATATGCTTGTTTTACCATTTTGAGTGACATGTGCCCATGTCCCATATTTTATTGGCCCCTTGGCCTCTTTTGTATGATTCTTATTTCTTTCCTTACATGCTTGTTTGCTTTTTTATTCTCAATTGTTTATAATTCCATGATCCACATCATGAATTATCTTGCCTTCTTGGATTCCATGTTTGAAATCATGCTCTATCCATCCTTGAAAACTAATAACTAAATGTATTTCAAATTTTAGTTTAGTATAATACACATGTTATTTCATTTTTAAATCTATTTAGACATACCCCTATTGATCTAACAATCTCCAATATAAACTATACTATATATTGAGACATATTTTGGATTATGACAACTATATCACATATATCATAGAATAACACACTTGAAGGTCTCTTTATTCTAAGGGAAGTCATTTCAGGGTCTTCATTCCCACCCTAAGAAGAAGGGGCAACAAATAGGGGTTTTGTCATAGTGATCAGAGCCTTCTATCGATCAAAAATTAGTTTTTAGAACACTAAATATAGTAATTAGAATTCAAAACATGTAGAATAGACTATAAAAATAGTGATTAATATAGAAAAATCATTATAAATAGTAAAGGATAAGAACACCAAAATTGGACAATAGTTCTAGACACTAAAGTGTCCATGTTTTGGTGCTCTTTTCCAAAAAATCAAAAACCAAAATTTTTTAGAAACAAATAGAAAGGTAAGGCCAATTAATTTTTTTTTAGATATAATTCAGTTTAGATTGGGTAGTTTTAGTATATTTTTACTTAAACTATCTAGATATAGGAGGCATCATGCATGGCATGATGTCTCTTGCTTCCAATTTCAAATTGGGAAATTAGTATAACTTCCAAATCAAAATCCATGTTACAAATACTAGTGATTGGGGGAAATGTGCATGACACATTTTCCTTATTTTATTTATAGTTCATTATTGTACCCAAGTATTATTAGTAGTTATATGCCTTATTCCATTTATAGGTGGTTGGCATCATTTTGGAGTGGCTTTCATATAATCCTAGTTCTCAATTTTGGAGTGGCTTCCATACAATCCTAATCTCCACCTTTCAAAGTTGTTAATTTGGCCTAGTTCCCAGTACACATTTAGCTATCCACACCACGTTGTCAAATTATAGAGAATTCATGGGATTTATGAGCCATATAATACAATGCACATCCATACCAATATCAATTCATAACTTCACTTAGTGGGAAACGATGGAGCCAAAGGACTAGCTAGCCTTTGTATTCTTGACCCACCTATTTAGAGGGATTAGACACACAATCCAAACATTGATTAACACATGCATGATCACATAGATTAATTACATATTGGGTGATGATAGAGCCAAATGGCCAACCTTTGTATTCTTGAGCCACCCTCAAGGAATTAAGCACTTAGTTACATTCATGATATTACTCTTGGTACATCATATACCTAGCATCAATCAACATCACAATAGGTTTTGTATTGGTTCACATATCCGATGAGGTGTATTCATTCCTTTATCTTCCTCTCTCTTTTACCCAGCCTTTATATGTTCTTATTTTAGACATAACATGTCTAGTAAGAACTGATCTACTCCTTATTTTCTCTTATAGATTTACATTTCATGTTATGCTTTATCTATGCACACTCAACATCACACATCTTTATGAGCTTCACCCTTGCAATTAAATTCAAGTATGCTTTCTATTTTTTCTTTATCTTAGTATTTCACTTTGCTACTTCACTAGAATAAAGGTGAGGGGGGGAAATGTAGTCAAATAAAATTTCCAAATTGGTAGTTTGAGTGTGTTTTTTGACACCCCATCTATAGGTCATTTTTGCATTCTCTTGTGACCCTTCTAAACACCATTTTTATCATTACCAGACATCTAGAACTTTTAAATAGTAATTATACCTTAGCCAAACAATATTCCCCATGTCAATACTATTCCCCCAAGTCCTAAGCTTATAGGATAGGAGCACCCCATTTGGACTATAGCATTAGACACCAAAGTGTCTCATTTTTGAAACTCCTATTCATTTACCCTTTGATCCCCAATGTTCATTTTCATCTGGTCCTTATCCTTAATTATTTTGGCCTATCATGCATATATCTAACCCATGACCAATTATTCCCTATAAAATCCCACTCGAAGATCATTTACAAAGGTGGTGACAAAACTTACAAAGCAAGAATACAAACAAAGAACTAAGGTAAAATTCCCTATTATTTTCATATAGTCACCCAACATATTTGTAAACATATTAAAACCTTCATACCAATCCCTAGTCACCTCAAACACTATCAAATTGGCATTTTGTATCTATATCACACTATTGCACAAAGCACACTAGGTGGGAGAACTACATATGGATTGATCCCTCTTTGAAGTATTGGTATGTAGTCAACATGCCCACATAAGAGGTGTGGATTGTATGTTCAGTTCATCATTTAAAAAAAAAATTAAATCACTTGGCTCTTTGTTTTGTGTTATGGTAGAGATTGTGAGCTACATTCAACTAGACATTTATCCTTTTTATGTTGTTAGATCTTGGTCAGTGTAAGAAAAAAACTTAGAGCTAATGTTATAGGATGAACAACCTAAAGAGGATTAGCCTATTATGTAACCTAATATTTCTATAATTCCACATCCCTATATGAAATATGAATGTCTAAGAAGAACCCTAATGGAGTGGTTGTCATTGATGGTAGCTCATGGATCTAAATGGACATGCCATACAAAATTCATTGTACCACAACATATTGGCCCAAAAATTTCATGAATTTAGGTGGAATTTGAGGATGCATAGCCACCATATAGATGATATATTTCTCTTAAATTGTGAAAAATGGGGATTTATCTTGATATCAAATTATAGAGGTAAAAACTAGATTGACAAATTACTCATCAAGCTAATAGTTAGTGTTTGGGTAAACTTGTGCCATAGGTGATTTCCATTATGTGAACACTAGAAGAAATACAAAAAAATGATATTGGAAGCTGTGATTCATCATACCCAAGACCTTTGTAATGTTCTACTCCAATTATTATAGAAGGAATTTAGGCCAATTGAATTCTTCCCCACCATGGATCATTTGGTGTGCAATATCCACCACACCCTTAGTAGCCTTGGTCATGGTCTTGGTAGTCTCCTAGAACCATTAAGAGATGAATTATACTAATAAATGCATTGGTTCATCTATGATAGACACTAGAAAAATACCATGATTTCTTCTAGTTTTAGTAGCTTTTATTTCTATAGAAATTGGTGGTGCTTTAGTCTTGTAATCCATCAAGGATTTGCCTTAGGCTATCATTCTAACTACATGAGACATGGCTTCATGAGATAGATACACAATTTTATCATGCAATAAGTAAATATAGTGCTTTTTGTATAGAGTGACCAATAATTACATTATGTTAGGCCAATCCCTAAAAGTGGGTAACTATATTAGTCACTTTATGTATGATCCAACCAAATAGGGTACCAAGCCATCTTGTGCAAATAGTCTATTTCTTATGTACTGCACCATGACATTACTGATAGGGTAAAAAAAATTAATCATTTGGAGTAAGACCCCTATCCCAAAATATTCTTTCAAAGTGATGAATTTTCTTGTTAATTCTTACTCAAGATCTATTAAACTAGAAGGAGTGGCCATGCTTACTTACTATGAAGAAACTTGGAAATCACAAAGTTAATAAAATAAACTCAGAATAACAATTTTAGAACTTAATTTTAGTAAAAATGAGTGGTTCAAAATGTGATGAAGTATATTATTTATACACTTTCATTCACTTACCCCTTTGATATTTTGAAATTAATATTGGGATCCTAAAATCCCTCACTTGTGTGAGTTAGCTTCCACTTTTAATTGGTTATGTACCCCATTATTTCATGCACTATGAAAAATTTGGTGTAGTTGATGTGGAATTCAATGTGGTTGATATGGCAACATTTTAGCTATTGGAGAATTTTTTATTAGACACATCACCTTATTTTTATTGTCCATATCTATTAGATACTTAAGCCTGATCCTTATGTAAAATTCTAACTATGACATTATAACCACTTCCTCGTATACTTTGGTCATAACTCCTTTTGAGTAGCTATTACTCTTGATCATGACCCAAGATCTAATCAAGTACTTTTATTGGACTTAATAGGTGAACAAGACCTATATTTCCTTGAGAAGGCCACTTGGAATCTTGTCCACTTGTGTTGACTAGATAACCAACATGCACTAGTCTAGCTGTACCATGCCTATCTTGTATCTTTACTAATTAAAATTAATCCTAAACTCTACTAACAAAAACTTAATATAACACACAAAACACAAAAAATGCAAACCAAAATTCAAAGAATTTTCATGAATGAAATTTTCCTAAAACAAAAAGGGTATGCAAAACTACACTTTCTTTCTATGATTTTGATCCTAACGGTGGTAGACTTTGAGTCTACATCCATTAACCCTTCCTAGAAAAAAATTACCTTATAGGTATCATAATATTATAGTCACACTCTACAAAATATTGTGAATAACATATGAACTTTTCCATCAAATGGTGAGTTTACATGGAAACACATGAAACCTACTATCATATAACAAAACCAATTGCTCATAATGAAATTCTTTTGGGTAGATATTCTTATCATGCCATACCTTTTAGCTTCTTTTTTAAATTTCCTATGCCCATATGACTCGATGCCTATCTTCATCCATGTGATTAAGGTCTAATAACTAATTTTAAGTGATTCTACATCATCAAGATACATTGCATTGGTAATTTGCAAGCTAGGAATGACATATTCCACTGGCATGATAGCTTCCATCCTATAGACCAACTGAAATGGAGTAAAGATTGATACACACTTACAATGAGTGTAATAAGCCTAGAGTAATATAGGAATTCAATCCTTCCAATCATCTTTATTGACTTCACAAACCTTTTCCAAGAGCTTACTAATAACTTTATTTGCAACCTCTACTTGGCCATTGGCTTGCTCTTGATGGTCTTGTTCAAAACGTGCATACCCTGATAACTTACCAATCTCAATGGGCATCTAAATTGAGTAATGATGTTCTCATACAAAAAATTAATAGTATCTTTAGCTCTATAGCTCGATGTAGTATTAGCCTCTACCCGTTTGGTAGAATAATCCATCATAGTGATTATGTATATGGTATTACTATGTTTAATTTTTAGATTAATGGGGCCAATAAAATCAATTCCTCACTGCTCAAATAGATATTGCACTAACATGGGATGAAGAGGAATCTCATCCCTCTAATTGGGTTTACCCATGAGTTAGAAAACATAACACTATTAGGCAACCCTCTATGTAACCTCAAAAAGGTATGGCCACTAAATAACACTTTGTAATATTTTCCTTGCAGTATCTTCCCTCATAAAGTGTCTACCCATAATGCCCTAATGCGCCTCTTCTAGGACTTGTAGTCATTCATGCTCTAGTGCTACTCGTTACAAGACCTCATCTTTCCCCATATGATATATAAATCCATTTACAATTCTAAAGAGAATCACCTTAGTCAAAATTTTCTTCTTTTCTCTTTTATTATAGTGTGTAGGTAATGTCCCCTGCTCCAAAAACTATGTAATTTTTTCTAGTTGTTCCAAAATCATAGAAACTCTAAATAGATGAGCATTAGGAGACTCATCAGGGATATCCTCTATATCTTTGTCATTATGTAATCCATTGAGATGGTTAGGGTGAATGTTCTCCCACCCTAGCTTAACATTAATATGAAAGTGGAATTCTTAGAAAAGCATCAATGAAAAAGGATATCCATCCACCCAACATTGGCATGTTTACTAGATATCACAAATCTTGATTATCTATAAACATTTCAAATGGGGTAGGTAAAAAATAATGTCCAAATATTTGTAGGGAAAATATAATCATTATATCTTACATTTCATTTATGTTATACTTATTTTTAGCCATAGATTGTTTTTGGCTTGTAAAATGGATGGGATGGTCCAATCCTCCTTCACTAGGATGTGTAAGCACTATGCCAATTATGGTACCTAATGCATCAACATGCACATGTAAAGGTTTACCATAGTTATAAAAAATAAGGATTGATGTAGTAACCAAATTGTATTTTAGATCAACAAAATTTACTTGGCACTCTTCTATTCATATAAAGGGAACACCTTTGCATAGTAATTTCTCTAGTGGTGTTGAGATAGCTATGTACCCTTTTATGAATTTTTGGAATACCCTATGTGTCATAAAAAGGATCAAACTTATGTGGAGGAATTTGGTGGTGGCATACTAATTATCACTATAATATTTTCTTGATCTACCAAAATTCCCTTGTTGCACACTACATGGCCTAGTAGAACCCCAAATGATGTAAAAAACAAACATTTTTTAAGGTTAATCACAATCTTGAGTACTCTGCATCTTTCTAACATTAATATTAATTTTTATAAGTGTTCTCAAAATAATGAGAACACTACCCAATCATCCAAATATACCTCCAAAATATCATGGATGAAGTCCTTGAACATAGTTACTATGGCCCTGGAGAAAATTTTAGGTGTGTTATTTAGACCAAACGGCATTACTTTATATTTGAATGACCCCCATTTTATATAAAATGTCATCTTAGTTCTATCCTTAGCTATGATGGGTATCTGATAATACCCACTAAATGCATCAATGAATGAATACACCTCATGTCTATTTACAACTTTCAACACTTCATCAATAAATGGTATTAGAAAGGGGTCATTATTGAAAGCATCATTTAGAATGTGGTAGTCTCCATAGATACAAATATTACCTATTTTATTTGGTTACACTACCATAGGACTCACCCAATCCACTTTTTCCATAGGAAATATTATTCTTACATCTTACATATGGTCTAATTCATCTTTGACTTTCATCTTCATATTAGGGTTGATACAATAAGGCCTCTTCTTGATGGGTCATGTGCCTTCTATGAGTTCTATATGAATTTATCCTAAATAAGGGTCCACTCCTTTGACTTCTACAAAATTAGTAGGAAACACATCTGCATAATCTCAAATAAGTTATAATACTTCCAAAATGTCCTACTCCCAATAGTCACCAACATGCACCAATTTTAGTGTTTCTTCAGACTCGATGTTCATAATTTGTTCCTTTATAGGTTCTTGATACACTTTGAAATTTTCCTCTAGAATGGACTATTAAATGACCTACTCACCCTCTTACTATGGAAATTATATCTATCATAGTTGGTATTCTTTAGATTCTTCATCCATATGATCAAGTAATATTTCATAATCTAGTTTAGGCTCAAAAAACTCAATGAGTTATAAAGAATCTTCACTAATTGAATTAGAGTCATCAACAAAATCATGTTAAATATGATGGAAAGGCTATATTTCCATCTTTGTGGTATGTTTGTTCTTGGTCTCCATAGTTTCAATTCCAATAAGTTCATGGGCATCCTGTTGACTATGTTTGGCTTCTATGGTGACAACATCGATAAGTTCACAAGCCTCCATCTCCTTTTGCTATGAATCATAGTCATTACACAAATATTCCACTCGTCCATGGCATTAAAATGTTTTAATATTTTATAACAAACTATGGATAAGTATATTCTCACTTTCAAATATGAAAGTTTGAATAAAGCCATTCTACAATTGAATCTAATGTTGCATCTCTCTATGGTATTCTTGGTGAAGGTACCAAGTGGTAGGAAAAACCCCTAATGTGTAAATAAAGTAATGCAACCAATAATTTGAATTGATTTATTAGGTCATCCATACTTCAATTCACTACTAAATATGGTTCTGGGGACATTCCCTTCTTTAAATATGGGCCATTTTTTTCACACTTTTGTAGGCAATTAAAATTATGTGATGAGAAATTCACACACTTCTGCCCATGTCTTACTACTACTATGATGTGCTTCCCAAAAATTAGTTGAAACTCTTTTTAATACATAATTGAGGGAACTTACCCTTTGTCTATCCTCTAGTATATACATTTTCAAACACACTATAAAGTCTCTAATGTCTTTAGTGGCAAAGTACTGAGGGATTTTTTGATCAATCACATAAACTATACACAAGGGTTTAAGCTCATGATCATTTTTAGCCCAATTTAGAATGTATCAAAATCACCACTAACATAAGATGCTTAATCCCATGGAATATTACCTTTGGGAGTAGGCATAGTGTAGTCATGTTCCATATACCTAGCTTGATATAGTAGCTCTATATTGAACTGTGTAGGTGAGTGTATAGATAGAGATCACACTTCATCTTCTTCATCTATGGAAATAATCAAAGGTTTTAAAGAACACTTACCCCAAAATTTGGTACATGCTATCTCTATTTAAGGAGAGTTATATTGGTTCATTGTCATGTTATGTCATTTATCAAGTACAATCTGCATCACAATTCATATCCAATTATTTCCTCTCACTTCATGAGGAGAATTAGGTTCCCTAAGAATTATGTATGAATTGGAAGCTCTGTTAAGAGGGATGACAATTATATGATCATCTTGGTGTGATTATATTTGGTTTTTTATTGTATTGATGGTCATCTTACCATCATAGGCCCATTTTTCCCCTCACAAAGCAAGGTAGTGAGTTTCATCTATCTTCATATCTATTACATTGAAATCACCGTGTAGATTTAACTTTAAAATTTTAATCTCCACATATTCCAAACATCATATGGGTTTTACCCTACCATATTCCACCAAATTGAGGGTTATGGGGATGTAACTTAAATAAAGTCTATTGATCACCTCCTAAGTAGATCATGGGATCATATTCACTATGCTCTCAAAATCAAACACAACATTTAGTATCTTGTATGCTAACTCTATATCAACCTTGGCATCGACATACCATGGATTCTTTATCTTGAAAAACCAAAACATCTTCTCAGACCTTTCTTTTCCTTCTAAACAACCTCATGATTCATATAATTTACCCATACATTTGAGAATCAATTGCATCTTCATCTACTACATACATACCTTGATATTGAATAATCTATAGAATTTTCACAACTTATTTCATGAGTCCCTTCTCCTTTACCAGTTCTAGATAGGTGTCTACTTTAGCTTTGCATATGCCAAAATCTATTAGAATCTCTAAAGGAGGTAGTACTTGTTGTGTGTACTATGTTATTTTAAATTCTTACATAAATGAATTACAGTTGGGCTCAGAACTAAATTGATTGACATTATGCACTACCCGGTCTCTGCATTGTGCTTCCATAATAGGGTAGTCTTGTGTATCATGTTATTTAGATACTTGGCAATAAACACAGTAGGCTTGATATTATGAATTTTTAGGGAATATTTACTCTACATGATTGGGTTAACCACACAAATAACATCTAATATGGACTCTAAGACCATTTTCATGTCCTCACTACACAACTCTATGGTATCCACCTCTATTCCCTTAGTATCCTCAGCCATCTTCCTACTGTGGCCCAAAGTTTACTATAGTCTACAACATATTCCACCCATACTAATACTATTGAGTGTAATAACCAACATATTAGGGTTGATTTATATGTGACACCCATTTGGCCTATTGTTCCAAGGGAAACATAGGATTCTAGGTAGATTGGTAATCATATTATAGATGTTTCACAATTTGAACTCCACCAGCTAATACTTGCAATTGAAATGGTTGTGAATTTTAATCCCATGCTAACCTAGTATATGATACACTGATGGGAAGGGTTTCCACTCTCATAATATCTTGTGACATCATTGGTTCTTGTTACATGGCTACTATGAAGAAATTCCTAGTAATGTCTTCCTTCAACTCTTAGAGATCACTACAATCCTTATCCTCATGATTAGTATATTTACAAAGTTTATAGTATATACTTTATGGATTTATAACATAATATTATAAAAAGTGACATTACACTATTAAGTGTCCCATTATATGTTAGATGTCATAAAATTATGTGCATACTTTCAGGTATTCAATCTTGTGGTGGCCTTCTTTGCCATAATCAATACATAAAATATCAGTCCTAGGTCACTTAATATTATTCTATGGAGCCTCTAAACTCTACAAATAGCTTGGAGTATTCTTTATAACTATGTTTTTCCCTCTATTGGGTACCATAATCCTATATTTGATTCACTCTTACTATGTCTATTCTAGCTTCTACTTTATTAGTAAATTCAATTTACACTATCCCAAACTAGATCTTAGGTCGTAGTCCTTTGACGTAATAAGCAACCTTATCTTTTTATTCTAAGGAAAATTTGATTTTATTGACCACATAATAAAATATATGGTCATAATCATGAATGGTTTCCCTTTGATCCTGGTGGATTTCCTTCAGGACTTGTATGGTTTATCTTGTTCTTTTCTTAACCTTGACTTCTATAATTAACCATGTTCATACATCATCAAGGCTTATTATTATTGAGTTCTTGTGAAACATGAAATCCAATGCCCTTCTAAAAAAAGCACAAATGAGATCATATTTCTTAGTGTTTTCATCTAAAATGAATTTTGCTTACCATTTCATCTCACACATTAGCAAGTATTGCTCTGGATCCATAGTTACATCATAGGGTGCTATTGTGATAAAGTCACCCAACTATATAACCATATTGACTAGGCTCATTTGTAAAGGAAGCATTAAATGCATTCCTCTAGATGGTGGTAATTATACTATAACTTATGGAATTTATACTTGAGAACCTCTTGGTGGTGGAAGTGATGTTATCACTAGGGAGGAGTGATCACTAGTGGTGTCTATGGTGATGGTCTTACAGACTCAGTTGGACTATCTCCAAGTACTATATTTATTATTGGTAGTGGTAACATTTATGAAAATAGGAAATATTCCTATGATCATAGAGGTGATTCAGGTGGCTTAGGTGATGAGAACACCTCTGACTCAAATTTGGTCTCCAGAATGGTTTATATTCACATTCTATATTCCTAAGTGAAAATTTTGATCTACATCACCCAATTAACAACCTATTCAATCAACAAGGGGTCAGTCAAATTAGATGCTACCTCTCTTAAATAATTATTCTATGATTTATTAAATCCTTATGTGGTCCTTTCAAAATTAGAATCTGGTAACTCTCTGATACTTCTTGATTATTTGATCACCCACTCTCTCTGACTTATAAATCTCTATGGCTAAATATAAATAGGATTTATTCTATAAAATATGGGCTCAAGGGATGTGCATTAAAGGGGTGAAAGGTATCATTGTCTAATTCTAATCATGCAAAAATTTAATCTAGTACTGTGTGTATGGTTGATTATGCCTTTGAAATCAAGTAACTCTCTTATGAAAGTGAAAGATGTTTCCTTGAGAGACTATGATATACTACCAACTATCAAACTAACTACCTCTATGATTTTTACTTTCTCATCATCTTCTACTTGCTTATTTATTCAATATTTAGTCTCACTAATCTCAGACTCTTCTTCTCTCTCATCAACTCTTTCCTCTCTTACTCTTTCATACACTAATTCTTCCTCCTTTTGGTCTCCTACAACTATTTGACCTCTACCCCTAATTCTACCTCTACTTAAGCTCATAGTCACTCATGAAGTACTTGATATATTCCACCTCTTTTGTTTTCTTACTTCTTACTTTGTATCTACAAGATTTTTTTAGTCCCTTTCATCTGATATCTTCATCCAATTTATACTATCCAACTTTATAGATCAGCTCTGCACCATCTTACATCCTAACCACACACATCCCCATAACACCCTGAAAGACTACTCCATCATGAATAGGTAGGGCACTAAGGATTTTTCAATGACTAACATCTTGATAAGAATTGGTATTCACTTCACAAACTTTCCTCTAGTCCCCCACATGAATAGGTCTTGTGTTACATCAAAATAAATATAACTACAAACTACAAATTTTGTTTTATATCCATCTACAGTGGTTTATGTTCAATGATCAAACATGCAGATCTAATCAACCTCAAGTCTCTATAACTATTTAATTAGATTATCAATACACTAAATTTTATATGTAGATATGACTTAAAAATAAAAAATCTCTAATCTCACCAACCATGAAATGAACAAGCTCAAAAATTAACATCGAAAGATTTCATGTTCATCACCATATAGATGATTTTCTATGAGTTCCTTTTCTATACACCCTACCCTTCTCACCTTTTTTTGTGTGAAATCAGATATTTTTTGATTCCACTATTCTTCTAAATCCCTCTGACTTGGTAACCATCAGAGCATATCCTCTCTCTAGTAATCCATAATGTTTCACACTCACCACACCACTATTAGCAAAGGTTCCTAGTTTCCCAAAACTTGCTAATTATGAGGACAACTATGGGAAAGATAATAGGCCCTTAATTTTTAGAAACATAGATTCATAAAGACATATCGTAGAAATACAAGAAAACCTAGATATTTAGGCTAGTGTGATTCTCATCTAAAGTTCATCAAGATAGTGGTGTAGATTCAAAAATCATTACATAATCTAGGATAACCAATTGCTTATAAAACCTTATATATATTGAAAATATTATCATATTCAATACATAAAGTCTATGATGGTATTACAAAACACATTCAATTACAAAACCATAGAAACTTATAATTACTAAGCAAAGATCAACCTATTACACTACGCTTTTACAAGATGCCTCTAATACATGGATCTAATATCTAGTTATTTAATGTCTAACCCCTTCCAACTCTTCTTATTTTACATTTATACATAATTCACTATCTCTATCTTAGACACATGTTTACAACAAACTACATTTGGAATCTTTAATAACTATAACATTATTATAGGCTTCCCAAGTTAGAAAAAATTGAATCCACATAATCTATTCAAAAGGGAATATGGTTGATGAATAATTATCCCATGTATGTTGACCTAGTAGACTATTGACATGTCTTTATGCTGTGATGGCACCCCATGTGAATACTTTTTTGCTAATAGCCATGCTAATTTGAGTAATGATTTTGCCTTTGAATAAAATATTTCAATCTATTTTTAAGTTCTCAAATTCTTGTTTAAGTGTGTGAAGTAGTTCATGGTTTAATGGAAAGTGATATTTATCTCTCCTTGTGTTCATCACATTATCTCATGCTTTGTGCAAGTAATCTGCCTTCTATTAGGTCACATGAAGTGTAGTTAGTTGTTTTTCATGTCTTTAAGTGTATGGAAGGGTACTAGTGTCTATAATCAAACCTTTTATTCATTTAACTTGATAAATATGAGGCATATTACCTTCATGTTGAAACAATTTTTTTAGAAGAACCTTGGGTATTGAGATCATTTTTTCAAATTATCCTTTCATAGTTCAAGTATAGGTAGTCTTTTGGAGTTAATCTTGGTGTATAACCTCTGTTAAGTTAGTGTTAATTTCCTTATATTCATTTTACTTTAAATTAATTATATTAGTGGTTAATTATATGTGTGGTGAAAGGGAGCTAGCCCTTCAATCTAGAGATGCATCTCTCCCATAGGTCACCCACAACTTGAGATATGTTTCCATGTTACGTAAAATTTAAGGAGGCTAGAGTAGATCTCGTTAGGGTGAAAATTTGATTGATAACAATTTCAACATGCCTGATGGGACTAAGGTCCAAAGTTGTGGAATAATTATTTGTGTTTTTCTTCTACATATCAACCTTTATAAATATTAAAAACATTAATGGTGACTCCATACATGATTAACTAGTTCTAGTAGCCTAATCACTTATTCAAAGTAAATTGTGTTTTATTTCATTGTCTTAATGAGGTTATTATGGTTGAGTTTGAATAGAGTTAAATTTTAATTAATTTTTTGAAGCTCCTCAAGCCTATAGTATTCCCTATCAATCCTATGATGATCCTGATCAACCCCACTATGATCCATATCAATCCTACGATCCTTATCATCCTTATGAATAGTCTTCTCAAGCTCAAAATGTTCTTATACAACAAGACACTTCTCAAATCAGTCCATTTAAAGTTTTAAGTAAATTCTCTTAGGCTATGAAAGGTACATGATAGACATTTATACACAAAGGAGGTATGGTCAAGATATCCCTAATCATCTCATTCATTACATGAGAGATTCATTGTAGCTAATTAAATAAGAATGGGTACCTATTAAGAGAGTAAATTGGTAAATCTTCTTAATTTAGATGATGGATGTAAGTGGTCTCATCCAAAGTATTGAGGATAAGAAAAAATACCATGAAGAATAGCAGATCAAACTCCATCAGTGTTATGTGTCTTCATATACACAGCCTTATCCCTCATTTATGCCACCCATTCTTCCCCAAGAGACCATTCCAAGTGAAATTCCAATTATTATACATCCTTCATGTGTTCCTCAAACTTTCTCTTCTTGGAATTCCATCCAATAGAGAATTCAAAGGAAAAATAAGATTATTGTTGAGTAGCCTATTGTTGAGATCCAAGATTCCCCTTATCTTATTCAAGAATCCCCTAAAAAGTATTTCAAGATTCCAATATGGAATCAAGTGGTGAATGCATGGAGTGAGAAAGGTGAGACAAGTATATATTGGGGAGTTGACATCAAGGAAGAATATGAAATTGTGAAAGTCTCTCCCATCCCTTCTCAAGAGTCCTCTTGTATCTCATACTAGCCCCTTTGTGTCTTTTATCCTCATGAATTAACTAACCACCTTTAGTAAAATATATTCTAAGAGAGTATAGACAAACAAATTGAATATCTAGAGTTGAAGGTGAAAGGATTTAAATCAAGCCAAAATCAAGAGTTTAAAACCAAAGAAAGCTTTGTGCCTACTCAAGTTCCATTACCCTCTCCCCAAGAACTTCTAACTTGTCCATCTTGGAGGTCTATCCAATAATTTTTTTAAAAACAAGAATCAGATTCTAATTGAGAAGGTTGAAGATAAAGTTACAACTATTAAAGAGACTCAAGAAGGCCATGATAAAGATGATGTGTTTGTTGAAGAAAATAGAACACTCATAGCATAAATGAATTTGCTATCTCTCTAAGATTTACTTCAAGAGTTAACCATTACTGAGGTTTCAAGTTGTAAGATTCAATATTCCATTCCAAAGCCCATTCACAATCCATCCATCATAATTCATACCCCCTCTCCAAATCATGAACATGTCCATCACCCTCCCATTGTCTCCCTTCTTAAAGAGGAACCTATCTTATGGGAAGTAGATAAAAAATAAATTACAGCTAGAAGTGTGATTCAAAGAGAATGTGTAGAATATAATGCAATTGTATATGATGAGGAATTTGTTGGTTTCCAATTATACACCTCATTCACTCAAATTTTCATAATTTAAATAAAATAGAAAAAAAAGATGGAAAACCCAATAGAATATCATTGTAGTTGGGGAAGGGTTTTACATCTAGATTAGATCAAATGTAGAAAATGACCAAGAGGCACCTAAAAAGGGTATGGTTAGCTCTCTAATACTTTTGGCTCTACCTGAAATAAGGTTAGATGACCTACAGGGTATCTTTTTGACATGGAGAGATTCTATAATTTGTACTCCATGGGAATTTTTGGCATAAGCAACAAATATGACTAGGTTATAACTAAGTTTGCACACTTCACCCATGAAGGGTTGTGACACAAAATGCACAAATTATCTAAGTCATATAAAAAATAGTAAATATAGATAAGGAGATGACTAAAACCTTCATTCTATGAAATATTTAACAATAGGGGTGAAATGAAAAACTGTAACGCTAGAATTTAAAACACAAACTGAAAAAACATTTCAAATATGCAAGATCTTATGAATTTTCAAGGCAAATAACACTTATAGTATGCAAGGGGTGTATTATTGGTAGGGTAGGACAAGGTAAGACAAGTTAAATAATTATAAAATGGAGGGTGTCATGATGGTGGCTTCCAAACATTAGGGTATCTAGTAGTATTTCATGACAATATTTCTTAGCAAGATGCAAAAAAAAACTTCAAATACAAGATAATGGTAAACACAATATGGTCCTTAAAAGACTAGAACATACACTAAGACTAATATTTCAAATGCCTTTTCCTATTTAATCCATAAACCTAGGGTGCCTTAACAAGTCATCTAACAACAAATTCTAAAATAATGTAGAAAAGGATTTATAATCCAAATCAAAACCCAAAATGACAACCATTAATGGGCACAGAACAAGATATCCAGTCAACAATATTTTAAAAATATATCATTTCACTTCATCAATAGGAATCAACAAATAACCACAAGCATTTTCATTAACTTGAAAAGGAAATATTACACACATCAATACTTTAAAATGATTCCATGGGGACAAGCATGGTGAGATTTATCTTTTGAAAAATGAGACATAAACATGCTCTCAAAGCTTTTTAATGGTTTTACAACTATAACCACCTTAACAAGGGAGACAAAATCTACACACAACAATTGATCTTAGAATTTTTTTGTAGAACCTAGACTTGGAGAAAAAGGACACCTAAAATAATGATCAATAGCCAATGACATTGAATAAAGGAGAGGCCCCCCTATTTATACATTTTTCAAATCTTAGACTATGGGTTACAACTCTAAAAAGTGAAAAATAAACTTTAAAATCCACTAAGATGCATCTAACTAGAAAATATTCCCTTATCATGCCTGAAATCTTCATCTATTTATAATAAAAATCAATGTTCTAACTACCTCTACAAAGAATGATGAATATTTTGTAAAAAACTTCTAGTTTCATGGTAATAAATTCCTTTCACATGAGCTTGGAGGATAATATTCATGGTAGAGTGCCAAACAAACTTTGTATTTATGTGGAACTACCTAAAAATACACTGGACCACTTGCTTTTATAGTTATAAAATCCTAGAAAGCTACCCTCCCTCTCATGTATGTCATACAACAACCTAAGTTTGCCATGATTTATTGGGAATATTATGAATCCATATCCCTCTGAATGATCTTATCTAAAGTGGCCCACCTTGGATTTGAAAACCTATAATATCTCACTCATGGAGGAACCTAGGCAAAACAATAATGACAAATAGAAAAGACTTAGGTCATTTTAATTGTCTTACTTTTGGCTCCAATCTACTTTTTCACATATTTTCCCCTTTTGGAATTTTATCCCTTTAGAAAAATTGTCTTTTTTAATACATCTGTCCCTTTATACAAATCTAATTTTTAATGCATATATGCATTATTCCCATCATTGATCTATTGGGGAAATTTTGGCCCCACTTGCACATCTATGGATTACCAAGTTACAACTAACACTTATAGTCCTCTTAGGAAGCTTCCCCAGGGAGGTATTTTAATGAGCACATGAGGGGTTAGTAAAGCCACATTGGATTATAATGTGATAAATACAGACTTTTCACCCTTTTAGAAATTCCCTATCATATAGGCTTTACCTAAGATCTATAAAGAAGTCATTAATTATATAAACATAAGCCTCTTTATCAAGTTAGTTCTCACTCATACCATCAATCTGATCCAACAAACCAAACACTGTCAATTGTTATCTATCTTTCAACTCGAGGTCATGCCACTTAGAAAACCCATGGGCTTTCTACACCATGCTATGTCAGCTCTGCTAGGCTAATGTGTTCTTTCCATGTGGCAGTCTTAGATTTTCTTGGATTTTTGTTGAATAGTCCACTATCATTATGCATTACTAATCTCATTGGCATAGATAAAGTGTAGATCATTGATTTTATATCCATAGGGCTCAATGCAAGGTCCCATGATGATGACACTTATCACTATCTTACTCATCTTAGGTTTATTTGACTATTCAACTTTGATCATGCACTATTGAATCATCCTAATTTGCATTAATTCACAACATTAGATATACCTCTATTTAAACTCAAACATCTACTTTATATGACCTAAAAATGACATCCACATTTTTGTTAGAAGATGTCCATGAGACCATCATGCTTGCAATTCAAAAATTTCTCTGAGGACTTTATTCCATGATAATTTGGTCTATGAGCTCTTTATCTTTGGCCTTTCTATTTGCCTTCAGCCTTTTGGTCTTTGACCTTCCTATATTTGGCATTTATATTTAAGGATTTTTATTTTTGGCACTTCTATTCCCACACAATTTATCTATAGCAATCTATCTTTAGCATTCCATCAGGATAATTATATGAGACAAAATGTCTAAAATAATTTCCCTAAAGAATTTTGGATTTGTATTTTCATCTTCATTAGGACAATTATTTTGGACATTTTGTCTAAAATAATTGCTTTGAAGAAATTTGAAGGAATTGGATTTCTTTTATTTACATCTTTGTTTTAGACATTTGTCCAAAACAATTTCCTTAATGAGATTGAACAACATTTTGCCAAAATAACTGACTTTTGTTGGCCCTTTTTCATGGGCAAAATACTCGAAGGGCAATTGTCCTTTGGAATTTTTGTATGGGTAAAATGATTGAAAGAAATGATCCTTTGCATTTGAACTTGACACTTTTGATGAAATATAGGACTTTTGTGTAGGAAAAATGCCTAAAGGGAAAGTACGCTTTGGAATTTTTACCATGGACAAAAAGTACAAAACAATTGGACCTTACACTTTTGTTGAAGGAATTGGAATTGTACACTTTTATCGAAGGAATGACCTTCTATCTTTTTATGTGGGAAAAATACCTGAAGGGCAAGTACACTTCAAAAAAATTTCCATGAACAAACAGTTCAAAATAAACAAAGAATTTACCTATTTCTATCAGGATTTCAAACATTTTTTCTATGGTAAAATTACAAAAGAAATACCAATCTTTTTTCCATAAATAAAATGTCTTAGGACCTTAGTTCGCTAAATCACTTTAGACTTTTTACATGGGATCCCAAATACCCTTCAAACCTTTTACATGACCAAAATGCCTAAAAGAAAAATACCTTTGGTACACTCTAATCAAATACCAAATTAGGACTTAGTCAGTTTAACATGAAGCTTGACATACAAGTGAACATTGAAAATAGGACTTGGGATGAGGACTATGCATTTTTAGTTGACAAGGGCCCAATTGCTTCAGTGAAAATTTTGGAACTAACACTAGATCTCACCCAGGGATGCATACCCCCTGTAGGTGTGTAAAGAACCCTAAAACATAAGACCAAGTGCCCATCCATTGGGATATGGTGTCAAGACTTAGAAATTTTTAGCAAACATCCATGAAGGCTCAATAAAACATGGTAGACTTAACAAAAAATTATCAAGAGGATATGAAAGTGAAGACATGATAGAAAATAAAAGAAAACTATACAAATAAGGCCCAAAATAGAGGGGTAATAAAGAAATAAAACTATAGAAAGATAAAACTATAAACTATATAATATGGTATATAGGTCAAGGACTTAATCAAGGAAGTGTTTTAGATGTTGACCATTAACTAGAAACTCTACTATTTCACAATCTAGATCTCTCAAGAAGAAAGTATGTTCCCCAATCTGTTAGTCAATGGAATAGGTACCCATCCATAAGGCATCAAACTTGCCATGCTTTCCTTTCTCATCATGCCTACTATCCCAAAGTAGAACCAGGTCACCTACTTGAAAGGTTCATGGAGTGACCTTCTTATCAAATATCTTCTTCATCTTCTCTTTGAACATGAGGTGTCTTTCATGACCTTGTCTTCAAATTTCATCAAGCTTAATAATATAGTGTATCCTATTTTCATAGTGGATTTGCTCATCATCTTCTAGTTGTTACATGAGCTGATAAGTTGGTAGTTGCAAATTCATAGGTAAAATTTCTTGAGCTCCATAAATAAGCTCAAAAGGGATTTTGCTTGTATCTCTCTTGGGCATGATCCTATTAGCCCATAAAGCAAACTTTAGCTATTCACCCCACTTCTTATTTTCTTCTAATGTTTGTTTAATGATCTTGATCAAGTTCTTGTTACTTGATTTTGTTTGCCCATTCCTTTGAGGATTGTAATTGGAAGCATAGGTCAATTCAATCCCATATTCTTTGCATAATTTCATTAAAGTTTTATCTTTAAAACTCATGGCATTATTAGTAATGAATTTGATAGGCACACCAAATCTACAAATAATTTGATTCAGTAAAAAATCCATAACTACCTAGTGTGTTTCTTTTTTTGTAGGGACCACTTCAACCCATTTTGTGAAGTAGTCAATTACAACTACTATCCATCTATGCCCAAAATTTGATGAATCAGTAAATTCTCCAATGAAATCCATTCCCCATTGTTTGAATGGGCTTTCAATCATCATAGGCTATAAGGGAAGATAACCTAAATCTTTCATCCTCCCACCCAAGGTCTGACATTTCTCACACTCTTTGATGTCTGAGCAATATCTTTGAACAATGATGGCCACTAATAACTAGATCTTAGAATTTTATGAGTTGTAACCTTAGGCAAAAAATGGCCACCACATACTCAACTATGTAAGTGTTCAATAAGGTCAAAAATTTGTTCTTCTAACACGCATCTTAGGAGAACCCCATCTAGATTATTCCATGCTAATCCATTATTAGTCAAGAGGTATTTTTGGAAACAAGCTTAAGATTTCTTATTTAATTCTTATCCAAGTTAGGGGGATAACTCAAATTTTACAAGTAGTAAACAATATCTATATACCATGAA
The DNA here is from genome assembly GCA_037957365.1 of Torreya grandis. NCBI lineage: Eukaryota > Viridiplantae > Streptophyta > Pinopsida > Cupressales > Taxaceae > Torreya > Torreya grandis. Next base: position 1,824,769 of record JARHVA010001175.1, on the reverse strand, counting down.
GACATGTTAAATTTACTCAATAAATCATTAACATTAAAAATAGTATTGTTTACCTCAAAATATTTCAAATTAGTCTTAGCCATAATCTTGGCTAAACCCCTCCCTCTCACTACCTTGGTGATTTGAATATCCATGTCATACTCTTGTAACTTGTTGACCTACATACATCTCTTTTAGATACTTCAATTTGATTTAAAATGTCCTTCACCATGGTGTGTGAGATGTAGGCAATAATATTTGAACTTATAATATATAACCTAAACATTTTAACAACCTTTAAAAGAGTGAAATATTATTTTTCCATGATAGTATAGTTTAGTTCCAGACCTTACATAGCTTTTCTAAAGAAATCTATGGGTTTTTCATGACCTTCCCCATTCTTTTGAAACAAGACAACAATAACAACATTATATGATGCAAAGAATAATGTAAATAGGACTAGCCAAAATAGGGGTAGACATTAAAGCTCCCTTGATGTCACTAAATGCTTACACTGCCTTCTCTTCCCATTTGATGGTATGGTCCTTCTTCAGCATGGAAGTAATAGGTAGAGTAATCTCTAAAAAATTAGACATAAACTACCTTACAAAGTTAATTTGTCCAAAGAAATATTGAATTCCTTTCTTATATTGTAGGATAGGCACTTTGTCAATGCCTTCAACCCTTTTAGGGTCAATCATGACACCATCTTTGGACACTATATGTCCCAACAACTTAGCCTTTTATACTCCAAATTGGTACTTCTTCAGATTAAGCAAAATTTCAAAATACTTGCATCTAATCAACACCTACTCTAGATGATCCAAATGTTCTTTTCTAGTCTTGGATTACATGGTAATATCATCTTGATATACAATAATGAACTAGTTAATTATCCCTACAAAAGTAATGTCCATAGATCACTAAAACATTTCACTAACATTCATTACCATAAAAGGCATACTCATATATACATATGTGTCCCTAGGTGTAGTGAGCATGGTCTTGGATCTCTCATATTCCTTCACCACAACTCTGTTGTACCCTAAGAATCCATCTAAAGTGGATAACATCTCTGATCTAGTAACACTTTGTAGAAGGTTATCCATATTGGGTAGGGGATAATTATATTTTAAAGAAGCTTGATTCAAACTTCATAGATCTACAGACAAGGAAATGCCATCATTATTTCTCATAGGGATTAAATTTGCAACCCATGATGAATACCTAATGGGTTGAATGATTGCACCATCCCTAAGATTTTTTAACTCATCTCACATCTTAGTGGCCAAGATGAGGTTAATGGGACTCTATTTTTACCTAAAAGGCTTTCTATTAGGCTACAATGGGATGATAACCTATAAAAAATATTCCCTATATACTTTCAACTCAGAATAGGACCATGCTAAGCAATCTTGGTACTTCCTTAACATCTACATATAATCTTATTTCTCAACTGCACTTAGGTGAGTACCAAACCAAACCTTCCTTGCATTCTCATGAGAACCCAAATCACACTTAGTCACATCTCTTAAGATGAATGAATCTCTTGATTTGATTCTATCAGCTCCATTAAAAGATGCTCCTAAGCTTACCAGTCCTCTAGGGAGTGTGTTTTTATTTAGCTAAATAATGCCCTTCCCAAATAGGGTTTCTTTTCCATTACAAACATGAACCATAGAGTCCAAGTCTATGATCTAATCTTGGAACTTAGCTTCATAATTTAGAAACCTTATGATCTGATCATCATCATCAAAGACCTACTAATGATGAATATTATCTAGGTTTGAAGGCTAAACGAGCACCTCCACTTGATACTAAAAATGAGGGCTTGTATTTGTAATATCAAATTGATCACCTAGCCCTACAAGTTTGTCAGCTTCTTGGTTAAAACTGTTATCATGATAAAAAAAATTTGAATTCATCAAAAAATTCAATAAATCCCAAACAACATTTTAATATTGGTTCAACCTTTTATTCTTGGTGGCATAAGCATTACAGATTTACTTAACCACTAAATTACAATACCATTTGACACTCAAAATTTTAATTCCATACTCACATGTAATCCTTAAACCAAGCAAGAGTTCCTCATACTCAACAGTATTATTTGTGCACTCAAAGGATAGAAAAAATAAAAACATAAAGTATTTGCCATTGGGAACATAGAAGGCAACCCTAGCTTCATTTCCAATATTAGAGTAATCCCTATCAAATCACATCTTCCAAACTACATTTTCTTTGCCAGGTTCAACACCAAGAATAGTAAGTTTTTCACTAGGATCAACATTCCTAATAAAGTTTCCCAATTCAACATCCATGTATAATACTTCATTAATAACATGTTTTGGATCTTCAATTACATGTAGCATCTTTGTCTCTCTATAAAGTCTGGCAATCTTACCCTCCAAAGGAATGGTGGCATAGGAAAGGTTGATTTTCACACTTTCACCCATGCTAGTAGCCCTTTTATTTGATAGTAACAACCCCCACTTAGGTGGGTAGTCTAAAACTACCACATCCATATTTAAATACTTTTCTAGATACACTAATAACTATACCACCAACCCATTGACTTGTCCAATAATTAGAACCTCTCATGAGTCCTTGGCATAACACTTTCCAAAGGCTAATATAATCTTCACTCAAAGATCATTGAGGACACCTAACAACATCACATTATAAGATGAACTAAAATCAAACATGTAGTTATGAATAATTAGACCATTGATCAGTAGGGTGTTATAAAATGGATCCACATTCAGATAACTTTACATAAGTGCAATCCCCAAAAAGACCTTCAGAGTAGGTTCAACATCTTTTAATTCTTCATCTTCTTTCAAGAGTGCTTGGGGTAACTCAATTTCAATCATAGCTAAACTTTCACCAAATTTTAAATATTCAAAGGCCCTCTTCCTATGTTTAGGTATTCATAATAGTTCAACAAGTGGCATGGTAATTTTTATTTGACTCAACACTTGGGCTATATCACACACACTATATTGAGGAAGATGCATATTTGGTGGAAGGGTAACAACACCTTCAACTAGAATACAATCACTTAAGGTTTGAAGTGGAGTAGGTTGGGGTGGATTTGAATATTTAACAATATAATTTAAAGGTATATTTTGTTTAAACTCATTATCACCCTTAGAGATACTAGATAATATGGGAATTCTATTGCTCTTAGTAGGAGCACCTCTAGGCTTAGCAACTTGGGTCATGGGTGCTATCTTGGTAGCTTCTAGGATGACTGTAACTTTCTTTGATTCCTTGCATTCCCTACCTTTGGATTTTTAGCGGTAGTATCTTGAGGAGAAACACTTGGTTGCCTACTTCTCAATTTGTATTCCTTTTTTTAGGAAGTTGCTACATTAATTAACAATTACCTATCCTCAATTGATGGAATCCCCCATCATATTTCTCAATTATCATAAAACATAAGAGATCAAAGTCATGAATGGGAAGTTCATATTCCTATACCATATTAACATCAAAAGCAAAGTCAAAAGTTGGGACACTTTCCAGTTTGACCATTCTCCAAAACTGATCAATTGTAGTATCATTTAATAATTTTATGGAGGTAATCAATTTAATTTAAGGACTTTGATAATCAAACATAAAAATATCATATTTAGATGATGAATATTTAGGTTCATTTGAATATTCATCAACTTACTTAGTAGTATCACATGGAGGTTGTGAAAGGAATCACTTGTCACATTTGTCATTTAAAGGATCAAGCACCTCCTTTCTAGATCCTCTATTTTGGTTTTTATTCGTCCTTTCTTCATGTGTAGGGCTCTTCCCTCTATCATTATCTCAATTTTGGAAATTAGGCCCCCTTTGTGATTGATTCAAATTTGGATCTCTCTCATAACTAGTAAACACATGAGGACCCTCTTTTTAACTCTAGCTAGCTTGTATGACATTAATTTGACAACATAGGAATTTTTTTTAATAGTCTCCTCAAGGTTGGTTATCTTTTTGGACCATGTCTTTTTTGGATTGACTATATTCACATCAGCCCACTTTTTTATGGGCTTCCTATAACCTTGATGTTATTCTCAATTTGCTTGGACATATTAAATTCTAGATGCAAGTTAGTAGGAGCCTTATCCCTTAAGAAGTATGCAACCTTATTATTAAAGGCATCACAATACTTTATCAAGTAGGTTGTATCACTAAGCTTGATGTTTTTGAGTAGCCACATCATGGTCTTGTTGAACCATGTATTGAATTCCTTCACACACTCATTAGGATTCCTTTTGATATTTTCAAATTTTTCCAAGAGAAACCTTGGATCAATCCTAGCATCATACTAAATTCTAAAAAAAATTTGCATCTCTTCCCATGAATCAATGCATCTAGTGGGAGGGGAATTGAACTATTTATGATCATCTTCCTCCATCATGTGCACAAACAACTTAATGCACACCCTCATACTCAACCTCATAATCTTCAATGATATTTTGAAAATCCCTCAAGTGTTGATCACCACTCACTACATTATTCCCTTGGAACTTTAAAAGGCATTTCCTTACTTCATTCTAGACTTTGTTAGGATAGCCTTCCATTTCATCAAAATTGATAGGTCTAAATCTAGGAACATAGGATGCAGAAAATTCATACTCATCTTGATCCCTATGCCTCATGACTAGTTCAATGGGAGGTTCAAGAATAAATGACAAAGGGATATAATAGGGTGAATATGGTGGGCTTGGTGGATTAGGCTTAGAAGGAGATTCATCTGGTTGAGAAGGAGTTGGGTAATACACAAGACTATTTGTTTTAGAATTACTAGGAGAGTAATGATAATCCTTAATAATGGTAGGGTCAATAAAGGTTTCAATATTATAAAAATATTGACAACACTTAGCAGCTGAACTTTTCCCTTCAACGGGCCTCTGAACTTATCCCCTTCTTCTTTGAGGAATACTTAAGGGTGGAACAAGTTTATTAGATGGGTCACCTTTGAAATATGATCTCAATCCTTATGGCTTTTAAAATAATAAAATACTCAAAACTAAAAGTTAGAAAAATATTCAAAAGAGGCACCAATCTTCCTTCAAACTAGAAAATAAAGTCGGAGTCACCACTAGAATCAAACTTATAGAATATAACAATTGACAAAATATTGTGATAATGCTAAAATCAAACTTGTTAAATCTTAAAATATATAAAATAAAGACACTAAATTTTTTACAATAATGTTCAAAAGGGACAAAACACATTTCAACATGCAATGTTAACAGTTCTTTACAATAGACTCAACATAAGTCAAATTATCAACCTTAAAATTTCCTAGCACATCCCCAGTGGAATGTTGAGGCATTAAATACCAAGATATTCAAATCAATTTAGTAACATTAGATAACTTCATAACAATAATTACCTACAACTCTCTACAAGAGTCCCAAAAATAGTGTTAGAAGAGTGGTGATGTTGATAGACCAGAGATAGTCTAATTATAGTAAATGATAGGTAGAAAACCTTTTAAACACATTAATTATAGTTCTCTATAAGAGTCCTAAACAACATTGATTCCAAGTCTATTTTATGTTCCTTGGAAATGGTGCTAGAAGAGAAGTGATGTTGATTCACCAAAGATAATTAGATGAGTGTGAATATGGGCAGAGAACTTTAAAAATGATAACAACTCTCTATAAGAGAGCACAATAACACAAGTAACTTAGAATTCAATTTAGTCCCAAATAATATTTATATACGAGTGTTGGTTCCCAATTATATACCTTGTGTACTCGCCCGTGCACACTTGAAATAAAAAAGTAAACAAAGATGGAAAACTTGATAGAATGTCATTGTAACTGAGGGAGGTTTTTGCATTTAGATTAGACCAAATGTATAAAATGATTGAGAGGCACCTTCAAAGGGTATGGTTTTATCCCTACTACTTTTGGCTCTGACTAAACCAAGGTAAAAGGACCTATGAGGTAGCTTTCTCACATGGAGAGATTATGCAATTCAATCTCCATAGGGATTTTTGGAACAAGGAATAAATATGACCAGGGCATAACCAAGTTTGCACACTTCACTCATGAATGGTTATCACAAAAAATGCAAAAATGATCTAAGTCATATACAAGCTACTAATTATAGATGAGGATATGGCTGCAATCTTTATTATATAAAATACTTAACAACATGGGTCGAATGGAAAACTGTAACACTAGAATTTAAAACACAAACTGCAAACACATTTTAAATATGTAAGATTTTATGCATTTGTAAGGCAAATAAAAATTATAGTATGTAAGAGGTGTATTATTTATATGGTAAGATATGGCAAGACAAGTTATATAATAAAAAAATGGAGGGTGGCATGTCAGTGGCTTCCAAATAGTAGGGTATCTGGCAATATTTCATGACAATATTTATTAGCAAAGATGTAAATAAATATAAAATGCAAGATAATGGTAAAAATATTATGATCCCTAAAAGAATAGAACATACACTAAGACTAATCTTTCAAATGCCTTTACCTATTGAATCCATAAACCTAGGGTGCCCTAACAAGCTATTCAACAATTGATTCTAAAATAATGTAGAAAGGTATTTATAATCCAAATCAAAACCCAAAATGACAACCAATAATGGGTATATAATAAGATATCCAGTCAACAATATTTGTAAAATAAATTACTACACTTTATCAATAGGAAACAACAAATAACCACAGGCATTTTCATTAACTTGAAAAATAAATATTATAGACATCAATATTATAGAGATTGCTCTTTTGAAAAGGGAGACATAAAAATGCTCTTAAAGCTTGCTAATGGTTGTATATCTACAACCACATTAGCAAGGGAGAAAAATTCTACACACAACAATTGATCCCAATTTTTTTACAAAACCTAGACTTGGGGAAAATGAACACCTAGAACAATGACTAATAACACAACCAATAGCCAATGGACTTTAATAGAGGAGATACCCCCTATTTATTTCCCTTTTTTAAATCTAGAACCTTGGGTCACAAATCTCAAAAGTGCAAAACAAACTTTAAAATCTACCAAGAAGCATCTAACTATAAAATATTCCCTTGACATGCTTGAAATTTTCATCCATTTACAAGAAAAATCAATGTTCTAACTACCTCTACAAATAATGATGAAGATTTTGCAACAAAATTTTGATTTCATGGTGGGATATGCCTTTCACATGAGCTAAGAGGTGAATATTCATGGTAGAGGGCTAAACAAACTTTGTCTTTATGTATAACTACCTAAAATGCCCTAAACCACTTGCTTGTACAATTGGAAACTCCTGGATAGGTGCCTTCCCTCTCATGTAAGCCATAGAACAACCTAATTTTCCATGATTTCCTAGGAATATTCTATATCCATGTCCCTTTAAATGATCTTCTCTGGAATGGCCCACCTTAGATCAAACCTATAATATCTCACTTATAGAGGAGATTGGGAAAACACAATAATGATAAATGCAAAATACTTAGGTCATTTTAACTTTCTTACTTTTAGATCCAATCTAATAATTCACATACTCACCCCTTTTGCATTTTTGTCCCTTTAGAAAATTTGTCTTTTTCAATACATCTATCCCTTTGCACAAATCTAATTTTTAATGCATAAATTCATTATTCCCATCATTGATCTATTGGGGAAGTTTTAGCCCCACTTGTACATCTTCGAATTGCTAAGTTACAGCTGACACTTATAGTCCCCCTATGATGTTTCCCCAGGGAGGTCTTCAAATGAGTACATGAGGGGTTAGTAAAGCCACATTGGATTATAATGTATATAAAACATACTTTTCACCATTTTAGAAACTCCCCATTGTATATGCTTTACCCAAGATCTACACAGAGGTCATTAATTATATAAACATAATCCTCTTTATCAAGTCAAATCTTGCTTATTCCATTGATCTGATTTAGAAGACCAAGTTCTATTATATGTTAGATATATTTTGTCCCAAGGTCATGCCACTTGGAAGACTCATGGGTTTTCTACACCCTGCTATGTCATCTCTACAAGGCTAACATGTTCTCACTATGTGGTGGTCTTGGATTTACTTGAAGCTTCATTAAATAGTCTACTATGATTATGCACCATTGATCTCATTAGCATGGATCAAGCATAGACCATCGATATTTTATCCATAGGGCTCAATCTTTTGCTTTATGTTCTATTATATATATGACAAGGTCTCACAATGATGACACTTATTGCTATCTTTCTCATCCTAGGTTTATTTGAATATTTATCTTTGATCATGCATAATCAGATCATCCTACTCCATATTAATGTGCACCATTGGATCTACCTCCATTTGAACTCAAATGGATACTTTTTGTGGCTTAAAAATGACATCCACATGCTTTTCAAAAGATGTCCATGAGACCGTCATACCTATAATTCAAAAATTTCTTTAGGGAATTTATTCTATGACAATTTGGTCTATGGGCTCTTTATCTTTGGCATTTCTATTTGTATTCAACATTTTGGTCCTTGGCCTTATTGTCTTTGGCATTTCTATTTTAGGCTTTTTATTCTTAACACTTGTATTCTATTGGGACCAACATACCCCTCCCTTTTATCTAAAAAATTGGGGACCCTTGAGAAGTCTTTGTGCCCAAGTTTTGAAGCATCTTAACATTGAAGTCTTTAATAGAATATGAATATCATCCACTCTATTAAGGAACATGCTTGTGTTATTTAATCCTCTTATTTTATACTAACCCTACTAACAAGGTTATGTGAGTCATTTTGTAGCTTCCATTAAAGATTTAGGGTTCTACGATCAGAAACCCTAGGTGGCCCTTGATTCAAATTTAAATATTCGAGGGAGCCAAGTTGGTGAGAACTAATTAAAAATAAGCTATAAACAAGTGGTTTGCATGGGTTTAAGTCATTTTTTAATAACATAACTTGAACTCTTCTTTTTTTCTTTCACATTTCTTTTCCTAAGTTCTTTAGGTCTAAATCAATATAATTCTATAAGGTCCCTTTTTTACATTACCTAACTTAGCCTAGGTCATTAATACTAATGCCCCAATAATTATCTCAACCTTAGAATTAATACCTTATGCTAAGTGCTTTTATTTATGTCCTTGGGTCTAACAATTATCTCCCTCACTCTTTGTAGGATACTACAATTGATTCTTTCCCATATGATTTGATTAGATGGAATGTCTTAACTGAAAGGCTTTGGCTTAAAAAACATGCACCATGATAGATAAAAAAAAATATCTCACTCAATGGATAAAATCTAATGATGCAAGGTGTAAGAATAAAATTCAAAAGGAATGTAAGGCCCTAAGTATTAGATGTATGGTGACATAATAATCAAAAGGCAAAAATAAAAGGGGCCCACCTAATAAAGACATCTAATTAAATTATCAATCCCCACAAAGATCAATGGAAATCACTTTTTTTCTATATTTGATCAATGGTGTGAGTCCTAGGTGGAATTTTTAAAGGCATCCTAGGCTCCCAAGAATGACATGTGTCACATTTTTAGTTAAGCCATGACTGGCAAAAAATGAATGATAATCGCTCACTTGTTGGATTTGATCCAATGATGCAAAAGGCCCACTGAATTTTTAAATCTATAATAGCTCGACACATGGCTAGTGCTCAACCAAGGTGATAACTGACAAGAGATACACAACATGGGAAAAATTTGTGAGGGTGCCAAGTGTCATGACCCCAAGCCTAGAAATCACTGGGCCAATAAAATTTGAGGACATGGATTTATATCGATGGATCACACTTTCTCACTAGATTTGATATAATGATGCAAATTAAAATGAAGATTATAAAATCTAATGGCTAGTATCTGAATGACATTTATGAAAATTGCCATAAAAATCCCAAAATGATGCCACATGGACTCTACATAAGCATAAAAGGTAAAAATCAAAGATATTATGAACTTTAAAATGCAAGGGTATAAATCAAAGGGTCTCCATAAAATGAAAAACACATATGAAGTTACATTTTTAATATCCCCTACCATTAAAGATCCAAACCTTAAACCCTCTATAAAAAGGACCTAACTCGATTCAGTTGGTTATAATTCAATCAAGATAGAATAATTATGATCCTAAGAATAAGTTATATAGAAATAACCCTTAGAAATCTAGTGTAGGAAATTCAATAACATCAGAAATGGCCACTAGTAGGCAATAATTGAAGATGGAAGCTAAGCTTTATCTAACCTTTGATAATGAAGGAAGGATTTTTAAGGATATAAAACTAGACTTGGTGGCCCTGAACATATATAGAGTGAGGAATTGGTCAAAATTGTTCTTCATAATAGATGAGTTGCATCCTATCTCCCAAGAATAAAATAGTAATGCCATAATTAATTTAAGGTATAATGATCTGGTTGTAATTCAAATGGCTAGTCTCCACCATGCCATGACAAAACTAGTACTGTATTGATGTCCTTGCACCCAACTTTATTGATTGTAGGATAGATGGAGAATGGATAATTCAAGAGGGTGGTTATAAAAAGGTGGCATACATCTCTCCTATGGTTTTTAAAACCTATTACAAGCTCTCTTTACCCCATCTCAACCTCCCTAACATGCGGAATTAGGCTAACACCCAAGACCTTGATTCAGTCCTCACACCCTAGTAATCAAAAGATAGACCTTTAATAAATTCTATATGATGTCCTGTATATTGGATCCCTTTTGGACTTTGTATCCATCCTTATCATTAGGAACTAGTCCCCTAATGGTATAAACACAATTTATCACCATTATTCTAAATTGTAAATATTCAAGTACAAGAACCACATGCAATTCATCTATGATTGTGTTTTCTTAGCTATATATGAATCCGTCACAGGGATTCCTATGTCGAGATTACATATCCTTATCAAGAGATATATAGAAACCATGGGGGATGTATGGTATTATTCAAATTTCACTATCATTAGGATAAAGGAAATCATAACCCAACCTTATAGGCTACCAGTCCATGTCCTTAACAAGATTTTTAAGCAAGAGATTATCTACCAAATCACATAAGGTGTGGACAAGGTATTCAAATAGAAGAGGAAATGCCAAATATTACCCATCCCATTAGATATTGAGAAGATTATAATCAAATATTGGAAGAAATTGGAAATCATGGTAATGCATAGGTTTTTTTTTAAAATTTCTAATTAGATGACCTTAAAATATGGGACCTTAGGGGTAGGGTGGTTAACCAAATTAAGGATAGAAATGTCCCTAAGATTGAATATGAACATAATCTAGTTTTTGGTTATGACATATATATTAGATCAAAGAAATTTGAATAAGTTCTCTCTAAAATCAAAAGCTACAATATCAATTTGGAATGTAGATTGATCAAAGATAACAAGCTTACAGGGGAGATATGGCAGTTGCATCCCTTTAAATATCATATATTTCCAAGACCATTTGAGACCACTCATGAGGAGCCACCTACTTAAGGGAAACTGTATAAACTTTAACCCCACCAACAGGAGCCTTAAGCTAAACAACTTTAGACTGAACAGTCTCAAGATAGAAAGGATGACTATAAGGATAAAGTTGGAAAACCAAGATTGAACACAGACCCAGGGAAGGTTTCTCACCTAAAAAACTCCCACAAAGACCACCTTCTCCCATGGAATTTGTTGACATGATATCTATTGATCCAAAAGAGACATTGGAGGGTGCTCTCATTGATATAGTAGCGACATATGGCTTAGATAGAGAAGGGGATCCCTTTGAAGAAGCAAGAAAGGAGTTAGTTCATTTGGAAAAGGAGAACAGGAACATAGAGTTGGCCTTAGTTCTTGTGACTCCAAGGAAGAATCCTAGGTTGACCTTAGTTTAGTGATGAGAATCTAATCCATAGACCACTCATCCCTAAATTGTTCATCTATGGAAAGTTACAAAACATCCCATCCCTCTCTCTTTCATGGGCCTTGACATAGCTTGGCCTAACTGAGCATGATAACATCAAACCATGGATCAAAGACATAGTAAAAAATCAAGAAAAGATAAGAATACAAGTTCATCATATTCATGGAGGATAGAAAATTGACACCCTAGGTGCCTCTGGTAGTGAAATTATGGAGGTGATTAAGCCTCCAAAGTTTAAGGAGCTAGAGGCTGAAGTCCAATTCAACCCAGACATAGTAGAATTGGAAAGGATCACCACATGAATGACCATGGTTGGTTAAGAAGAATTCACCTTTAAAAAGGTGGAACCATTCACAAGGCTAACCCTTGTTGGAGGAAAACAACTTGGAGAGGTTCCCATCCATGAAGAAGATGTGGAAAGTTTAATTGAGGCTCAATCTCAATAGGCTAGAGCCAATGCCTATGGATTAGTACAAAGAATTAATAACCTTAAGAAGGAAAATGAGAATTTTCAAACTCAAGCAATTCTCTCGTACTAGATTCAATGATTAAAATGAATGAGGTATTATTACATGACATGTTTAGAGCATTAAAGTCTATGAAATTAAGGTAGGATTCACTATAAAACTAAGCCACCTTAGACAAGAAGCTAGTTACTCAATGGAAAACTTCTAAAGATAAGATTTTCCAACTTCTTAATATTCAAGTTAAGAAGCAAATACCAGATTTTAAATCCATCAACATGGGGCACCTAAGTGCCATTTTAGGAATTTTTGTAGACAAGGTCCAAGCCTTGAGTGCTAGGCATACTAAAATGGAAGAACTTATTGAGGAAGAGAAAGAGATCATGAGAAAAATTAACAATCTCCTAGGAACTATGCTCATGGATACTATAGAGCCCACTACCTTGGGGATTATTAGTGATGAAGAGTTCCAACACAGAGCCACTTTGGTGACTCAATAAATCAAGGGTAAAAACTAAGGACAATTAGGGCAAGATAATATAAGAATATTAGACATGATATTCAATGCAAGTGAAAGGATCAATGAAGCCAAAAGTATTAAGGAAGATTTGGCTAGGAATGACAAGGATTTTGATGAGTTGGCTGATCAAGAAGAGGATCATATCACAAGATCTATCTTAGACTTGGGATTAGTGGATTAACAACATGAATGAGCTATGATAATCCTTTAACAACAAATGGCCCCATCTCTAACATCCTAATTATGGTTTACCTGAGAGATGGCATATTATTTTGTAAAGGCACATGCTAGTCTTTTTTTATCATGATTGCCTCTAGGTCAAAATATTTATAAAAGATATGTGTATCATAGTTTGTTACAAAGACAACTATCTTTATATTTATACATGTATATTTTAGACTAACTGGTATACTACCTAGATTTTCTATACATGCATGTATTAGCATTTATAAAAGGGAGTAACTTCAAGTTACTTTTGTACCACTTCTAATCAATTAATACAAAAGATATAATTTAGTAGTATTTATTTGGGTTGATGTGTTTGAATTGATAATTTTCTCAATTGCTTGTCTAAGTTTGATATGAATAGTTTTTGGAAATACTGAGTTAGATAATTAATTACAAGGTTGCTAACTTGTGTAATGCTCAATTAGTTAAATGAAATTGAGTTTACTTTATTTTATTTGATCTATAACAAAGATGTGCATTATCTATCTAGATGTGTTGTAAAAATTTAAAAGTAAATCAAATTCTTAAATATATCATCATCTTATCTTCAGAATTAGGCCTTGTTTATAAGGAAATGTGAGCTTAGGCTACTTTACACTATATGTTGGTTAAGATCATGCTTGGTAATTCTTGAAACTCTATCAATATGTTCAAAATCAAGGATCATAAATCACCATTTCTTTCTTACTCTACCCTTTCCTTTTGCTCTTTCTTTAAACAATTCACTTTAGTTTAGAACATTGTTCATAACCATTTAGTTTAGTCATAGTTCAGATCTAGATCAATTTGTTAGAATTAGCATCAAGATTCATAAAATAAGGCACCAAGATGGATCCCAACCATAAAAATTTATAAATATTATGGAACATTATACATCACTTTGGTGTTATTTCACCATAGGCATCCTAATCGCCAAATACCTGTAACTCATACCCTAAATCCAAATGATCCTAAAATGAGAAGTGTTTTTTAAACACTAAGAGCACCTATGGCACATTTAAAAGCATCAATAGGAGAAGGTATATTGGCTCTAGAAGGAGGATCATTGATTATATTTAGCCTAGGATTTGTGACATCTTTACACCTTTGGGTAGATGTTTGATCCCAAATGTAAAGATTAACAGTCCAGGAGGTTTATGACATATCTTTGTGCTTTGTTAAGGGACATATCATAGTTATTTGATAAATGATTGCTTGTTCTGATAAATATAACTTTGAATTTATGGATCTGAAGTATTTAAAGGTGGAATGGCTTATTCTGATCAAAGATTAATTAATCCCTTACAAATTAGAATACATTCTCAAGATACCTTTTTGGAAATTTGATGTATTTTGTCACTTCTTACATAAGCCTTTACAAAATTAGCCTTGGATTCATGTTTTGTCTTTGTTTATTGTAAAAATTAACTTTATGTACTATGTTTTAAATATTATTTCACATCTTCAAGTTAGAATTTCATAGGATTCACACTAGATCATGCTAAAAAATGATAGAGCCTTCACTAAAGCTAAAAATTCATCGAAGAAATAGGTGTGATAAAGGTAAATTAAGAATTTCCAAGTATTTTTAACCTCTTTCAAATAACCTTTTCATTGAAACCACATCTAGGTATGGCTTGGCTAGGGAGTTCATCCATTAATTTACAAGAGTTAATCTATGATTTACCATGTAATCTTGAGAAATATTTGCCCATATTTAATCCTACTAGTGTTGTAACTATATAATAACATGTTAAGTGTTTTAAATCTAATTTGAGATTATTAAATGTCATACATTAGGATGTAACATGTATAATATTTACCTTTACTTTCAAATACATAGCATATGAATGGTTCCTTGATTTTCTTGATGACTGCATTATCATCCGGAATGATTTTAACACCATTTTCATTCATCAATTTGGGAATATTATCAATCCTTGTGTCATTTATCATTAATTTACAACCATCAATAGATATGATAGTGAACCTATAAGGTCTTTTAATTCTAGATTCCAAAAAATGTATATCAAGACTATGGAACCTTACAAACCTAATGATGTTCTATCCCTACAGATCTATAAAGACACGATAGATCCTATGACTTCTATATTTTTAAAGAGATCTATCTTTATTATAACTTCATTATCCCAAGCCTATTCTAAAGCAGTGGTTATTAGTGATCAGATGCAACCATAAGGTTACATGGCATAATAAATCCCTAATTTTAACCCATAAATTCCTACTCTAAACATTTTTACAAATAACAACTAAAATACCCCATATCTTAATCAAATCCCAATCTTGATCATTTTGCCTACTGGTTATGCTAATCCTAATCAAAATCTAGGGTTTTTGAGTCACCAAACTACCGATGGATCTTCTACTAATGATAAAAAGGCATTAATACTTACTCCTAGGTCAAACAATAATTAGGTCCATAATTTTAAGACCCCTAAAAGTGATAATGAGTCTATATTAAAGATGGTCCAAAAACTTAGCATTGATTTTCTCTAATTGTAAAAGCAAGTTGGTAACATTAGTGAAAATTATGGAAGGAACTTTACTTTCCTAAAGTTCAATAGACCAATAAATATGTTCATAATTATATATTCTACAATAGAAACAAGACTAATGAACCCTCTGCTAGTAACAAAACCATGGACATTAATCTCACATACATTACTTTGTCTGACTACTATAGAGTGCATGCTAATACTAAACATGGTGAGATTGATTGAATTGATTTTTTTAAAGCCTTTAAATATTTTTAGGAAGAGATAGACACATTTGAAGTAGTACCTAATAAGGAAAATAATTAAAATACATCTATCCCTAAGATTTTTGACCAAATCCACATAGTAGAAACCTTTGATTTCACCTTTCAAGAGGAAAATAAACTAGATGAGATCCCTGAGGAAATCCATGAATTTCAAAAGTTCTTGAAAAAGACTTACCCATTGAATAATAGAGAGTAGAATCAAATTTTGACCACTTCAACTCCTCCTAATAACTATGGGACCTTCCCTGACACTACTTCAAGGAATGACCCTGAGCCACCTAAAGGAAGTTCCTCTAAGACTAGTGTTGATTCATCGAGCAACACTGGCTATAATATTGATGAAGACATGAAGAGAATCAAGGCCAAAATCACCTTACATGAGTTAATATAGATCATATAACAAAGATATTTACTATTATAATCCTTTAAATTTATTAAAATCCTAAGACTGATCATGCTAATGTAATAGTACATAAGGCCAAAGTTGAATCCCCCTATCTTGCTCACAGTTAGGATGTTTGGTAAGAACTTGCATAATTACTTGTTAGAATTAAATGCCTCTAAAAATATCATCCCTATTGGTATATGTAAAAAACTTAGATTAACCCCTGTCAAGTCTGATAGTATTATCACCTAATTAGACAAGTCAAGCATAAAGGTAATCAAAGAACTTCTAAATGTTCACATACAGATAAATTCTAAACTTTGAATTCAATAATTCATTGACCTTTAGGTGGTTGACATGCTAGATAAATATGGGATCTTATTGAGTAGGGAATGTACCAAGGCCTTAAATAGGTATATGTCCACTGACTACTCCCACTTATGGTTACCTTGGAAAGGAGTACCAAATCAAACTAGAGTTTAGAGGGAACCAAGAATGAAACATATGATAACAAACTATAATGTTGTAAATGAAAGGATCAACATAATTGATTTAGACTTAGGGGTTTTCACCCTAGAATTTGATAGGATAGATGATCTAAAGGATAGGAAACTTCCTCTTGGGCTATAGAAATTTCATTTTGATGGTGCTAGATGCAAGGCTGGATCAAGTGTTGGCATTGTCTTAACCGATCCTCCAGAAAAAGGTACCATGCCTCTTAAATAATCCAATTTCCCTACACCAATAATATTATTAAATATGAATCTCTTATACTTGGTTTGAAATTTTCTATCAAGAATAAAGCTAAGGAGTTACTAGTTTTTAGTGTTTCAAAATTAGTGGTCAACTAGGTTAGGAGTAGGTACCAATGCAAACTCTCATACCTAAAGTAGTATAAGTTTAGAGTCTGGGACCCGATTAAATCTTTTTATGATTTAAAAATCACATCCATTATAAGGGAATAAAACCAAGATACATATGAGTTGGCATCCATTAAAAAAAATATCATGCCTAATCTAGACTCCCTCAATTTTAGTATTAAATTGGTCCCATGCCCATCAGTGCCTAATAATATTAATCATTTACAAGTATATAATGATGACCAAAAAATATTAGATTTTTGACCAATTTTGGGGCATTAAAAACCCATGTCATTTATGAAGTTTATGAAAATGCAATTGGAGGGAAAATTTTTGATAGCAAGGTCAAACAGTTGAATGAAAACAAAATCCCTACAGGGATGATTGCTCTAGAAAGAATATTTGATAAATACAAACTAGTTGAGGTGTCCAAAATCCCCAAGGTGAGTGGAAAGGATTAAAATAATATGGATCTTGGAATCTAAGAGAAAACTCAACTAGTTAATGTTCGAAAGGATTGTACAATTTTTGAAAATGAGATATCTAAAGAACTCCTTAACTAGTACAAGGATGTTATAGCATGGTCCTATAATGACCTAAAAATTTATGATCCAAAGGTCATTGCCCATATCATACCCCTCAAATAAAGTTTTAAACATTTGAGACAAAAATAAAGACCAGTAAACCCTATGATGGAACCTATGATCTTCAAGGAGGTTAAAATATTGTTGGATGTAGGATAGTCTTTCCTATCAAACATTCAACTTGGGTGGCCAATTTAGTTCTAGTCAAGAAGAATAATGGTGATATTAGGCTCTAAATTTATTTAAATTTTTTTAATAGAGCATAAAATAAGGATAATTATCCCCTCCCTTCTCTCGATTATGTAATTCAAACTATTTCAAATTTAGCTATGATTCCCTTCCTAGATGGATTTTTAGGCTATAACTAGGTATTGGTTGATAAAGAAGATAGGATAAAGACAACCTTCAAAACAAAGTGAGGAACCTATGATTATAAAAGGATGCAATTTTTACTAATCAACATAAGATATACCTTCTAAAGAACCATGTACCATGCCTTCTAAGTTTTAATTGGTAAGTGCATCATCATTTATATGGATGATTTAGCAGTTTTCTCTAAAAACAAGGAATATCACTTCATGCACCTACAACAAGTTTTTGAAACATGTAGAAGGTATGGAATTTCCTTAAACCCTAAGAAAATAATCTTTTGTGTAACTTAAATAAAACTATTAGAACATTTTATAGACAAATATGGCATCTTCATAAACCTTGAAAGAGTGGAGGCTATATCTAGAATTGAGCTCCTAAATAGTAGGAAGGAACTAAAGTCATTAATTGTCAAAATTATCTTTGTAAAAAAGTTTATTTTAGGTTTTAAAAAAAAAATTCAAGCCATTAAATGACATGCTCAAGAAATATGCCAAGATAATCTATAATGAAAAATCCATGAAGGCATTCTGTGAAATCAAAGAGGCTATTGGTAAGGCCCCAGTAACTATAAGTCCAAATTTCTCAGAAGATTTACACCTTTAATATTTTACATCTGACCATACTATGGATATGGTATTGACTCAAAAATTTTAAGGGTATGACCACCCAATAGCCTTCATGAGTACTAATTTTAAGAATGTTGAACTAAATTATTCCATGACTGATAAGTAGGCATAGGCAGAAGTAAAGGCAATAAAGAAGTTTAGGCACTACATCCTCAAAAGTAAAGTGCATGCTATTCTACCTAACCCTACCACTAAGCTTATGTTGAGTCAAAATGATATAAGGGAATGTAGAGTTAAGTGGATGTGAGTTTTATAGGAATATGACTTGGAGATGAAGGTAACAAAGTTGGTAAGGTGCTAAGGTTTGAATTAGATGATTGCTAATATTAGCCCTAGACTAAGTATCATGCAAGTAGGCCAACATAGTTTTCAAAATAATGAATGGTATCATTCAATCATACATTTAATAATAAATGGTACTTGTCTTATAGGTCTATCCAAGGAGCAAAAGAGAGCCTTGAGGCTTAAGGTATCCCACTACCTGATCAAGGATGGAATCTTATACATAAGGAACTTTGAAGGAATCTACCTAAGATGTGTTTCACAAGAAGAAGCTACCCAAATTATATCCACCTTTTATGAAAATTTAGCTAGTGGGCATCCTTCTAGAAAAATGACAGCTCACAAAATCTCAAGGGCTAGTTACTATTGGCCTACTATCTTTAAAGATTCTCACAAACATGTGAGAGAATGCCAT
This sequence comes from Torreya grandis, assembly GCA_037957365.1. Classification (NCBI taxonomy): domain Eukaryota; kingdom Viridiplantae; phylum Streptophyta; class Pinopsida; order Cupressales; family Taxaceae; genus Torreya; species Torreya grandis. The sequence goes on along the minus strand of JARHVA010001175.1, from coordinate 1,805,421 downwards.
TCATGTCAAATATTCAACACCAAATAACCAAAGGTGGATATGCCTATACAACCAGTCATGATTGATAAACCATTTGCATAATGGCATCTAGACTTCAATATTAGAGTGATCAACCCTAACTCATCTAAAGGTCATAAATATGTCTTGACTACCATAGATTATTACACTAGATGGAATGACGTAGTGGCCACCAAATAATGTAGGACATAAGAAGTGATCAATTTATTGGAGGATAATGTATGTACTAAATTTTGGACCCTAGTTTATCTGGTATGTGAAGATGGGTCTACATTCATCTCAATTGAGATGACTGAATGGGCTTATGAAAATGGTATTACACTTAAATTTTCCTCAAATCACTATCCCCAAGTGAATGGTGTTTTTGAATCGAAAAATAAAAATATAATGAAGGAAATCAAGAAGTATATAGAATACAAATTGAGAACTTGGCATAAACTACTCAAATTGGCACTTTGGGCTAATAGAACAAGGATCAATAAAGCATTGAAGGCTTTGACTTTTCTGATGGTGTATGGGTAGGAGCCCGTCCTTCCCATCACTCTCAAATTTCCTAAATATAAATTTATGAAAGAATACATGAAATAAATCCAATAACATGCCACTTATAGGCTATTAGACATCATTCAGATGGAAGATGATAAAGAAAAATCTTTTGATGACTTTAGCAGACACCAGGCCATGGTGAAAAGATGGTTTGCCAAAAGGTCTAAAGTCAAAGTGTTAGGGTAGGGAGACTTAGTCCTCTTTTGGGACAAATCATAAAAACCCAAAGGTAATCATGGTAAATTCACAACCCTATGGATTTGCCCATACCAAATTGTAGAGACAATGGGGAATAATATCTTCAAGCTCAAGGATTTACAAGGTGTGGAGTTCATATTGCCTACTAATGGGCAATAAATTAAGCACTAATTATATTCCACCCCTCTTGGGGTATTCATGGATTAAGATGTAAGGTGATTAGATTAGAGTAGGTAGGTTAGTTATTTTGCTTTGATCATTTTTCCTTTCCTATCCCTGGTTTATATATATGTTTGTTCATATTTGTTTGGTTTATTTGTTTTGCTTTCTTCTTTCTATTATGTGTTGCTAGCTTGTTGTCTTCCTTGATTTTAGGATGTCTTTGGAGAAATCCTTGAGCTTAGAAGTTATGAAATGTGCTTAATATGTGCCCCAATTATAAAAGAAGGTATGAAACCCATATAAAGGTAACCATCGTCTTGGAACCTAGCATTATGATATAACTTAGAGAAAATAAGTATAGACATGTAGAGAGAAGATCATTCCATAAGACTTAAGTCATGACCTTGGATCCACATTGGTTTTAAGAAGATTTTCACTCAAGAATTGGAGACTTAAACTATCAAGAGTATTGCTTTAGCTAGAACTTAATAACCATCCTTACCTAAGACAAGAGTTTTAACCCTGAGTGATCCTCCTAAAATAAAATATTTGACCAAATCCTAAACCTGGCTATCTTGGTTCCCAACCTTAATTAAAGCATAAAGATCTAAAAATATATTTAAAAAATAATTAGAATACAAAGCAAAAAATGAATATTTCATACAAAATTGATTTAGGAAACCTCCATCAAGGCTATAAATGCTTGGCTATCAATAGAGCAAGGCCATGAGTGGAGCCAAAGGTATCTTTGTTAGGGATATAGATGCCTAGATGGAAGCAGAGCAATAACCAAGCCATATCAAAATAAAAACCATGATTCATAATGAATGTTTAGTGTACCCTAGGTTAGTATAATTGATTAAAGGTAGGAATCTAAGGACTAATTATTTAATCATATGGCAAACAATAAGTGGAATCAAAACATAGACACAAATTAGGTATGTCCTAATGTTTGGCCTCAAATCCACAAGTGCAAGGTTTGTCTCAACCCCAATTGGATCTAGAGGGTAGTTTCTTTGATCAAGTGGGATGATGACCTTAATGTTTATCTAAAATTGGAGTCTATCAGTTCTAACATATTTCTATGTTTCCCCAAAAGTTTCCATTTATGGGGACCAACATAACCCTCCCTTTTATCTAAAAAATTAGGGAACCTTGAGAAGTATTTATGCCCAAGTTTTGAATCATCTAAACATTGAATTATTTAACAAAATTTGAATATCATCCAATCTATTAAGGAACATGATTATGTGATTTAATCCTCTTGTTTTAGACTAACCCTACTAATAAGGTTACATGAGTCATTTTATAGTTTCCATTGAAGATTTTTGTGTTCTATGTTCAAAAACCCTGGGTGGCCCTTGATTCAAATTCAAATATTAGAAGGATCCAAGTTGGTGGGAAATAATTAAATAGAATCTATAAACAAGAAGTTTGTGTGGGTTTAAGTCATGTTTTCATAACATAACTTTAACTCTTCTTTGTTTCTTTCCCCTTTATTTTCCTAAGTTCCTCAGGTCTAATTTGATATAATTTCATGAGCTCCCTTTTTACATTACCTAACTTAGCCTAAGTCATTAATATTAAGTAATTGATAATTATCTCAACCTTAGAATCAATACCTTATGCTAAGTGATTTTATTTATGCCCTTGAGTCTAACAGTTATCTCCCTCACTCTTTATAGGATCTTATGATCAATGCTTGCCTATAGGATTTGATCATATGGAACATCCTAATTGAAATTCTTTGGCTTAAACAATGTGCACCATGATAGATCAATGATAATCACTCACTCATTAGATTTGATCTAATGGCTTTAGGAATAGGAATAAAAGTCAAAATGAAAGTAAGGCCTTGAGTACTAAATGCATGGTGAGTTAATAATCAAAAGGTAGAAATAAAGGGGCCCACATAATAAAGATGTCCAATTAAATGACTGATCCCCACAAAGATCAATGGTAATCTCTTGCTCACTAGATTCAATACAATGGAATGAGGCCCAAGTGGACTTTTTAATGGCATCTTAGGCTCTTGAGAATGATGCATGTCACATTTTTATTTGAGCCATGACTGACCAAGAAATCAATGGTAATCACTTGTTCATTAAATTTGATCTAATGGTGCAAAAGGCCCAATGAATTTTCAAAACTCTATGAGCTTGACACATGGCCAATGCTTGACCAAGGTGACAACTAAAAAGAGATATGTAGAACAAGAAAAATCTATGAGAGTTTCAAGTGTCATAACTACAATCCTGTAGATCACTTGGCCAGTAAAAGTTGAGGACTTGGATATAGATCGATGGATCATGCTTGCTTGCTAGATTTGATCTAATGACACAAATTAAAATAAAATTTTTAAAAGCCAACATCTAGTATATAAATGAAACTTATGAAAATTACCATGAAAAACCTAAAATGATGCCACATGGACTCCATGTAAGCATAAAAGGTCAAAGTCAAATATCTTATAAACTCAAAAATGTAAGGGCATAAATCAAAAGGTGGCCATCAAATCCAAAACACATATGAAGTTAAAGTTTTAATATATCCTACCATTAAATCTCCAAACCCTAAAACCTCTATAAAAAAGACCTAACTTAGTTCATTAAGTTATAGTTCAATCAAGATAGCACAATTGTGCTCTTGAGAACAAGTGCTATAACAACAACCTTTAGAAATCTGGTGTAGGCAATTCAGTAACATCAAAAATGGCTGCTAGTAGGAAATAATTGAAGATGGAAGATAAGATTTATCTGAACTCTAAAAATGAAGGAAGGATTTTCAAGGATACAAAATTGGACCTAACAGCCTTAGACATCCATGGAGTGAGGAATTAGTTTAAATTATTCTTCTTAATAGATGAGTTATAGCCTATCTCCCAAAAGGAAAAGAGGAATGCCATAATGAATTGAAGGTATAATGACCTAGTTGTAATTCAAATGGTTGGTCTCCACCATGCCATAATGAAACCAAAGGTAATGCACTTTATTGATGTCTTTTAACCCATATTTACTGATTATAGGATAGATGGATAATGAGTCATTTAGGAGGGTAGTTCCAAAAGGGTGGCATACATCTCTCCTATGGCCTTTAAAACCTATTACAAGCTCCATTTACCCCATCTCAACCTCCCTAACATGAGGAACTGGGCTTGCACCCAAGACCTTGATTTAGTTCTTGCACCTTGGTTAATCCAAGGACCCTTTGTCTTTAGAACCCTAGATGGCATGATCCCCATTATCCAATTTAGGGAAGGCATTAGAGTAGTCATGACCCTTCTAAATTGAGCCTTTAGTGCCCCTTCCACCATATATGTAAAAAAATTATGGGTGTCTTATGTCCACTTCATGATAGAAGAGAAATTAAACCCTCCAATAGGAGACCTAATTAGATTCTTCTTGTCTAAGCAATTCATATCAATCAAAAGATGGACCTCTAAGAAATTATATATTATGTCCTATCTATTGGATTCCATTCTAGCCTTTGTATCCTTCCTTGGCATTAGAAACTAATCCCCTAATGGTAGACCCATAATTTCTCACTGCTATTCTAAATTATACATATTCAAGTATAAGAAACACATGATATTCATCTATGATTGTGTTTTCCCAACCATATATGAAGCCATCATAGGAATTCCTATGCCAAGATTGCATACGCTTATCAAGAGATATATATAAACCATGGGGGATGTATGGTATTATATAAATTAAACTATCATTAGGATAGAGGGAATCCTAACCCAACCTTATAGGCTACTAGTCTATATCCCTAACAAGCTTGTTGAGAAAGAGATTGCCTCCCAAATCACCCAAGGTAAAAACAAGGTATGCAAAGAGAAAAGGAAAGGCCAAATCCACACCCTCCTATTAGATACTAGGAAGATTATAATCAAAGATTGGAAGTAGTTGGAAATCATGGTAACACATAGGAACTCTTTTGATTTCCAATTATATGACCTTAAAATGTGGGACCTTAGGGGAAGGATGCTTAACCACATTAAGAATAAAAAGGTCCCTAAAATTGAATATGAACATAATATAGGTGTCAATGATGAAATCTATATTAGAGAAAAGAATTTTTAAAATGTTCTCTCTAGAGTCAAAATCTACAATATAAAGTTAGAACACAGATTGATCAAAGACAATAAGCCTACAAGGGAGATATGGTAGTTGCATCCCTTATAATATCATTTTTTACCAAGACCATTTGGGACCACTCATGAGGATCCACCTAATGAAGGACATCATCCATTTAAATCTTAACCCCACTAACAAGAGCCTCAAGTTAAACAACTTCAGACTAAATAGCCTCAAGATGGAAAGGATAAAGGTAAGGAGAAAGTTGGAAAACCAAGATTGGAACATAGACCTGGGGAAGGTCCCTCACCTATAGAACTCCCACAAAGACCAACTTCTCTCATGGAATGTGTTGATATGATAGCTCTTGAGCTAGAAGATACATTAGAGGGTGCTCTCATTGATATAGTAGTAACATATGGCTTAGATAGATAAGGGGATCCCTATAAATAAGTAAGAAAGGAGCTAGTTATTTTGGAAAAGGAGAAAAGGAAAGCAAAGTTGGCCTTGGTTCCTATGACTCTAAGGAAGAATCCTAGGTTGACCTTCACTCACCCTACTAGTGAAGTCAACCTCTTCAGTGATGATAATCTAATCTAAAAACCACTCATCCCTGACTAGTTCATCTATGGGAAGTTGAAAAAGGTCCCATCCCTCTCTCCTTCATGGGCCTTGACATAGGTTGGCCTGACTGAGCATGTTAACATCAAACCACGGATCAAGGATCTAGTAAAAACAAGAAGAGAGAAAAATAAAATTTCATCATATTTAAGGAGGATAGAAAATTGACACCCCAAGTGCCTTTGGTGGTGAAAATATGGAGGTGCCTAGGCCTCCAAAGTTTAAGGAGCCATAGGTTAAAGTCTAATTCAACCCAGACATAGTAGGATTAGAAAGGATCACCATAAGGATAAACATGGTTGGTCAAGAAGAATTCACCTTTCAAAAGGTGGAACCATTCATAGGGATAACCCCTATTAGAGGAAAAAAACTTGGAGAGGTTCCCATCCATGAAGAAGATGTGGAAAATTTAATTGAGGCTCAATATCAACAAGCTATAGCTAGTGTCCAAGGATTAGTATAAAGATTTAAGAACCTTAATGAAGAAAAATAAAAATTGTAAACTCGAGTAATTCTCTCAATACTAGATTCAATGATTAAAATGCTTAAGGAGTCATTCCATGACATTTTTAAAGAACTAAAGTCTATAAAATTAAGGCAGGATGCACTGGAAAACCAAGCCACTGTAGCCAACAAGATATTTACTCAATGGTAAAATTTTGAAGATAGGATTTATTAACTTCTTAATATTTAGGTTAAGAAGAAAATACTAAATTTTAAAGCCATCAACATGGGGCACATAACTACAATTTTAGGAATTATTGTAGACAAGGTCTAAGCCTTGAGTGATTGGCATACTAAAATGGAAAAACTTATTGAGGAAGAGAAAATGCTCATGAGCAGAATTGAGAAGTTCCTAGGAACTATGCTGAAGGATCCTACAGAGCCCATTTTCTTGGGGATTATTAGTGATGAAGATTTGTAACATGGAGCCACTTTGGTGACTCAATAAATTAAGGGTAAAATCCAAGGACAATCAGGGCAAGATAATATTAGAATATTAGACATGATATTTAATGCAGGTGAAAGGATCAATGAAGCCAAAAGTATTAAGGAAGCTTTGGCTAGGAATGACAAGGATTTTGATGAGTTCACTGATCAAGAAGAGGATCATATCACAAGACCTATCTTAGACTTGGGATTAGTGGATGAAAAACATGAATGAGCTATGATAATCCTTTAACAATAAAGGGCCCCATCTCTAACATCCTAATTATGGTTTACTTGAGAGATGTCATATTATTTTGTAAAGGTACATGCTAGTAATTTAGTGTGATTGCCTCTAGGTCAGCCTATTTGTAAAAGACATGTATCATAGTTTGTTATAAAGTCAACTATCTTTATCTTTATACACCTATATTTTAGACTAATTGGTATATTGCCTAGATTTTATATAAAGGCATGTATTACCATTTGTAAAAGGGAGAAACTTTGAGCTACTTTTGTACCACTTATAAGCAATTAATATAAATGATCAAGGAATTTAGTTGGAATTATCTGGGTTTATGTGTTTGAATTACTAAGTTTTTCAATTTCTTGTCTAAGTTTGAATATGAATAGTTTTTAGAAATAGTGAGTTAGATCATTAATTACATGGTTGCCAACTTGTGTAATGCTAGGTTAGTTGAATGAAATTGAGTTTACTTTATTTTATTTTCTCTATAACAAAGATGTGCATTAACTATCTAGATGTGGTTAAAAAATTTAAAATTAAATCCAATTCTTACTTGTATTATCATCCTATCTTCAAAATTAGGCCTGGTTTGTAGTGAAATGTGAGCTTAGGCTACTTTACACTATATTCTAGTTAAGATTATGCCTAGTAATTCTTGAAACTCTGTCAATATGTTCACAGTTAAGGATCAAAAATCACCATTTCTTTCTTACTCTACCCTTTCCTTTTGTTCTTTATTTAAATAATTCACTGTAGTTTAAAACATTATTCATAACCATTTAGTTTAGTCATAGTTCAAATCTAGACTAATTTTTCATAATTAGCATCAAGATTCATAAAAGAAAGCACCAATATGGATCCCAACCATCAAACTTTATAAATATTGTGGAACAGTCTAAGTTGCTTTGCTGCTATTTCACCATAGGCATCCTAATTTCCAAATACCTACAACTCATGCCATAGATCCAAAGGATCATAAAATAATAAGTGTTGTTTAAAGACTAAGAGAACCTATGGTACATTTAAAATCATCAACATTCTCCATCATAATTTGTTTACAACAATCTATCTTCAATATTCTATCAGGACAATTGTCTTAGACAAAATGTCCAAGAGAATTTCCTAAAGAATTTGGCCTTCTAATTTTCATCTTCATAAAGATAATTATTTCAAACATTTTGTCTAAAATAATTTCCCCTAAAGAAATTGAACTTTGCATTTTTTTGAAGGAATTGGACTTAGTTCTTTTGTCTTCATTGAGATAATTGTTTCACACATTTTTTCTAAAATAATTTACTTAAAGAAGTTGAACTTAACATTTTGCCAAAACAAGTGACTTTTGTTAGCCCTTTTTCATTGGAAAAATTCTTGAAATAAATGACCCTTTAGATTTGAATAGGACACTTTCACTGAAACAAAGGACTTTTTATTGGGATTTTTGTGTGGGAAAAATTATTGAAGGGCAAGTGCCCTTCAAAAAATTTTCTATGGACAAAAAGTTTGAAACAACTAGACCTTACACTTTTCCCAAAGGAATTGGACCTATGCACTTTTACCAAAGGAATGACCTTCTATCGATATTTTTTTGTAAGTAAAATGCTTGAAGGGAAATTGACCTTTAGACTTTTTTTCATGGATAAAAATTCTAAAAAAAATAAAGACTATACCTTTTCCCAACATAATGTAATTCTTTTAGACATTTTATTTATGGAAAAATTACTGAGGGAAATAGACCTTCAAAATTTTTTTGTGGATAAAATGTCCAAGACAAATATGCCCTTAAACACTTCACTAAATCATATAATTTTTTCAAAATTTTTACATGGGGAAAAATCCCAAAGGATAAGTACCCTTTGGATATTTTGCACGAGAAAAATAGGTGAATGAAATAGACTTTTAGCACATGCCAAGCAAAGACAAAATTAGGACTTAGTCAATTTAACATGAAACATGACATACAAGTTAACATTGAAAATAGGATTTGGGTTGAGGACTCAAGCATTTGTACTTGATAGGGGCCTAATTACTTTAGTGTAATTTTGGTCACTAATATAATTCACCATTGATACTCCACTTGGTGAAAATAGACATAATACATCTTCACAAATGAATAGAAAAGTGATCTTGATGATGTTGTAGTTGCTTATGAGAAGAGTGTCAAGATTACTACCTTGGCCAATGAAGATATTCAAGGAAAATTGAAGGAGATGTGGTATACCTAATTGTATATATTTAAAGAATATGAAGTTTTTGAGAAGTTGGTACCTCTAGGAGAATAAGGTCAAATTGATGAATAATAATGCAAGGTTCTTAGTGAGCCAATATGTTTTCAAGACCATAATGAGGAAATATATGATGAGGAAATTCTTCAAGACAAGAAAGGGATTGGATTAGAAGAGCCAATAAAATATAATTCTGTTATTATCTTCATAGACCAAAAGGAATTATGGCATAAGTATTGGGAAGTTTACAATGAATTTGAGGCTCTCTAAGGGCCTATACATCCTGATGGTTATATTGAGGATGTTCTTGAGGGTGCCTTACTTCTTGAAGTACAAGTTAACAATATCCAAGGTACCATGTTTGAAGTTGCTCCTATGAATCAAAAAATGGTCATGTTTGAGATAATTCCAAACATCAAGAGGCATCATGAGATGGATTTTGATTGATATGACGAGTTCGTCTTTGTAGGGGACTAGTTTTTTATCACCACTTCACTTAAGAATATACCAAGTGGGTTAGAAAGAAATAAAAAGATGGAAAAATAAGACCAAGGTTTAAGAGACACCTTAATTCATGCCATTCTTCATCTCATGGATCAAGAGATAGTATGAGCTTCCCCTTTGATCCAGGAGGAAGGAGTTGGTTTTAGGTCAATTATATATAGTTAATTACTTTGTGATGGTTTTGAGATAAAATTAGATTGTCTTATAATGGTCAATATCTGGTCAAGTCTGAATATAAGTACAAATGACTCCATTTCCTAATGAAAGGACAAGGATATCAATCCATATAACATATTAGGCATGCTAGCCCTGTGAATCACTAATTTGTTGAATAATTTTGACACCCAAGGTCAAAATGTCAACCCCTATAGGTGAAAACTTGAGTGCCATGTTTTGATAAACTTGTTCATATATTTTTCATGCTTTAATAACCTTAAAAAAAGTCTTAATAAATCCTTAGCATTTTTTATAGTTTATTTAGAGAAATTAAGGTAAAGTCTTGTTATGTTATTGTAGTAGTCTATCCATGTCATGGAGTGATGAATATTGGTAAATTGATGTGATAGGTCCTTACATGTCATTAAATGTCATCTAATACCTTAAATAACTTATACAAACATTTCATGATGCTTTGGAAAGGTTAAGTTTATTTTGAAAACTTTAAGATAAAGTTTAATGAAGGAGAAAGAGGTTTTTGACTAACTCCAATGTATATTAGGTCGCACTAAGGTTATTAATATGTTCATGACACTTGTTTAATCTTGAAAAAGATTTTACAATGTGTATATGTTAGTTACTTGTCAAGAAGTCATAATCTTGAGTTTTAATACCAAAAAAGGGAGTTAAGGTAATTATATGGACTTGTTGAGATCACATATAAGTAAAAATGGTTTTATAATGACCTTTGATATTCATAACTTATATTTAAACTTTGGATCAAGTTTCAAGTCTAAAATATGCATTAAACACACTCTCTCTTCCATCATTACCTTCACAAGCTTAGAATGGCAAAAATTAGATACATGGTATGGATAGGAGAGAGAAAGTTGGTATTTGAAACTTTAGAAATCCATGAAAAAACCAATCACAATGCTTAAATAAGATGTAACTAGTGTAATACCTTGGACTTGGAGTCACTATGAGAAAACAAAGCCTACACTTGAAAACAACATTTGTAAAACATTGATAGTTATGCATCTCTATCACAATAAAGTGATATGTCATATAGATTCACATTCAAAGATTCCAACATAGATGAGAAAAATATGTAAATGAAGGTAAAACTCTTTAAATACATATACAACCCTTGAAAACATCAAACAACTAAAAATAGATAGGAAAACTAGAGGTCATGGGGATGAGTAGGCAATTTTGAGTCATCAACATTCTTAGTGATGGTTCATAGAGCATAATACACCAAATATATAAATCCTACCATGAAAAGGAAGTGAATGAAGTATACCATCACTTTGAAAATGAATTTATCTTAACTCTACCTATACCATTTGTATCAATATTATATTGGTTAACTTGTATGACCTTGTCTAAGAGAGCTATGGAAAATATGAACTAGTTTTTTTTTCTATATTTAAACCTATCATGACTTCTTGAGCATGGAAATTGATTGAGAGAACTTGAAGGGACACTACTACAACCATCCCATGTGCCTAGTATTGGTTTTCAATCAGATAAATGCCTTTAAACATATTAAAACTATTTTTATCTCCTCTTTTCTATGTTGAACCTGATTTGTTAGTTAAAAAGCTACTCAGATAAATGCCTTTAAACATATGAAGGGACACTATTACAACCATCCCATGTTTCTAGTAGTAGTAGCTGATCAGATAAATGCCTTTAAACATATTAAAACTACTATTATCTCCTCTTTTCTATGTTGAACCTGCATTTGTTAGTTAAAAAACTACTATATGATACTCAAATGACACCTTGTACATTGTAAAATAGTTCTACACATTTGGATTCTTGTGTAAGCCATAAAAGTCATTAAAAAGGTCAAAAAGTAACATAATGGAATGTTAAGATAATGAAATAAATAACCAAGGTGTAAAACATATTAAATGACCTTAAACATGTCCAAGTGACCATTATATGACCTATAAATACCCTATAGGAAGTTTGAATATATAGGGTGTTGACTAAATTTGACCTAGGGTCAAATTTGGTCAATATATCCCATGTATGTAAATTATTCAATACTATGCAAATGGATATATTATTATTATCCTTGTTTCAAAACATATATATACACTATAAAATCAATGTGAATAGGGACAACAAGTGAAAGGTATGGGATGGATTGACCTCAGCTAATCTATAGTGACCAATTGAGTGTTACCAACATTTTCAATTAATCCAGGAGGATCTAGGCCACTAGATCTTATCATCCTCATACTAATGTCAACAATATTGACATTGGGTAATTGTACCTATGTGAAAATTAAAAATATCAAACTCCACTTTTAAATTTACAACATAATCTTGTAATGTCAACATTATAGATCCTGACTCATTATTAATGATAATTAGTGACATCATAACATTCATTAGTTATGAAGTGGTTGCTAAAAGATCTTATAATGGTTCAATATATGATTCATCTCATTCCGTTGTATATTAATATACATTTATGTTATTTCTAGTTGGTTATGTAGACAATAATAAAGTTAGGGAGCATATAAACACCACACATCTGACATCTCAAATACTTCACAAAAATTAGCATAATAAAACTTTGATATTATAGTTATACATTGATTTTCATCTTATTATCTAATTAAATTATTCATTTAAATATTTCACTTTAATAATCTCTATAATTGATATTTAACTTATGTTAGTAACCCTCTTAAATCTATTTAAGTAGGTTGTCTACTCTCATCTTAGGCCTAGGATTAGTGCTATCAGAGCATACACACATCATATCATCTATGAGTGGTATCATGGTGTATATAAAAATTGTATTTATTTATATGCCCAATTAAACAAGGTTTGATTATATAAATATAGGGATCGAGACTCATGATCCTTCATTTTACCTTCCTTCACTTCCTCAAATATGAGATACTTTTTTTGATGACACCAACTAGAAAATGCATTGCAAAGATAATGGGAAGATTTTAAAGAACAATGTGCACGTGAATGAGAAAGTATAGTTGATCGTTTATTGATAATTATCAAGTAGTAGACTCCTTCAAAAAACTCTCATTCACATTGAACATTTGGTGGTTAAACACCCTAAAAGGTACATATCAATCTAGACATCTCTATGATTGAATGAAAAATAGATGAAGATGCATGAGATAACTAGTTTAACCTAATTTGTTCATATTACATGGTTAATCAAATTTTCTAACTAATAAAATATTTCATTCGATCTTTTTAATTTATATTTATCACTAAAGAAATGGTGTAGATCTACACTTCACATGAAAATCGTGAAGATGGAGTTAACTTTGACATATATGTAGATACATGGAATGGTTTTTTAGAATCACTGAAATAAATCTATTATACAATTGACAACTATGATGACCATTAAATTAGGGTATCTTAGATGTGCCAAGGCAAAAAATAATTTATATAACAATAAATATAAAGCTTTCATACTTTGTGTCCAAACTTGGGATTTAGGATTTAGAAAAAACCCTTGTTTTAAAGAATAAGTCAGGTTTTAGACCACATATATAATTATATATGGATTTCCTATATATCTCTTCAATTGGATAAGCCTATGGATTTTTTTATAAGACTGAAGAAAATGCTAAGGCCAAGACTAAGACAAAATATTTTAAGTCTCATATCAAATAATAGTTTAAATCTTCCAAGAATAATTCCAAACCAAGAAATGGCTCCAATCACCCTCCATAGAAGAAACAACAATCATCAAATGACTAGAATAAGTAGTCAAAGACTATCAAGTGTTGTTTAGTTTAAAAATCCAATAGTTATTATAATAAGGAGTATTATGATAGGAAGAGTCTACTTACATAAATTTAGGTAATACGTATATAAGATACATAATTGGAAAATGGTGAGTAGATCATATAATTTGAACCTAACACCATGGTGGGCACTACAGATGTCTATACTACCCTTATTAAAATAAAAGATTTATAAAGATTATTCCATTATCAAATGTGGATCAATGCTTCATTAGTACACTTTGTCATTGACAATGGGAGTCATAAGAATTTAATTTATCTTAAATTAGTTGACAAATTCAACTTACCATTAACACCTCACCCATAATGATACTCTATTGGATGGTTCAATGTGAGATATAATAAATGTATCACATAGTAATGTCAATTCATGTACAACATTAAGAATTTTCAAAATATACTCCTTTGTGAATTTACTCCATTAAAGGTATGTGATGTTTTATCTAGTTAACCATATATTTACCATTGACATGAAGTATATGAGGAAAATCATAAAAATGTTATCATAGATGTTTATGATAATAGATACCACATACCAAAAGTATTTCTTAAGCTATCACTCATTATCACAAAATAATGTAAGAAGTTAATCACATCAAGTAATAAGTTTATAATTTTAATGGTGGTATTTGAATGAAATAATGTCCTTACAACACCAATATGTATCATTATTTATCCAATAATATAGATAAATAACTTAGATTTAAACCATAGGTTATAAGAATAAAAGGATATCTTTTAGTCACCAAATGAAGTGCCTATACAATATGTGACGAAGCACACTATTTATTTTATTCCTAGACTACCTCTACCTAATGCCTCTTTATAACATAAATAGTTTTTAGAGAATGAGGAAATTAAGTAGGAAATCCACAAATTCATGGAAAAAGGACATATTAGGCCTAGCTCATTTCCTTATGGTAGATCAATTGTGCTTGTGCCAAATAAGGATGGCATGTGAATGTTGTGCATCAATTAATAATCTCTCAACAAGATCATAGAGAACAATGGATATCCTCTTTCAATGATTGAGGACTTGTTAAACTATCTTTTTGGTGTAAATACTTCACCAAAATTGATCTTAAGCTTGGGTATCATCAAATATCTATTTAAGCTACAAATTCTTAGAAGACAACCTTTATGGATAAATAATATTTGTTTGAATGGTTATTCATTCCATTTATATTGACTAAAACTATAGCTACATTCATGAGGATGATGAATGACATTCTTAGGCCATTAACTACTTCATTTGTTTTAGTTTACCTTTATGACATCCTAGTCTTCAACAAAATATATGATGAACATGCTCACCTTATAGAGAAAGTGCTTATTAATTTTCTCAAGTTATATGAAAACATGGATACATGTTCATTTTACATGCATAATATGTAGTATATTCGACACATAGTAGACATAGAAAGAGTGAATGTGGACCTAGATATGATTTAAGTCATCCAATAATGGCCAAAACTAAGGAATATAACAATGATTTATAGTTTATTGGGATTAGGAAATTTATACAAGATATTTGAATTTATCATATGGATTGGCCTTTAAACCAAGTTACAAAATGTAGAAATAAATATAAGTTCATCTAGGAAGTGACATAATAGAAAACATTTAAAGAATTAAAGTATAGACTCATTTGCACATAGGTAATTATATTAACAAATATACAACAACCATTTGAGATCAAGAAAGACACATATTAGTTTTTAATTAGGGAAGCTCTCACTCAATATGGTTACATACTTGCTTACCACAATGAAACTTTCACCACATCAGTAAGAAACTACCCAACTTATGATCTTGAGATTTATGTTATTGTTCAAATATGTAAGCATTGCAATTATTATTTATTGTGTAAGGATAATATGATCCAAAATAATCAAAAGATACTTAAGTTATTTTAGACTTAGACCAAGTTGT
>JARHVA010001175.1:1767500-1785000 GCA_037957365.1 Torreya grandis | reverse complement strand
TCAAAATCCAAGCCAAGAAAGAATTGTCAAGTACTAAATCCAATCATTAACTAAATACACATACCAAAGAATCATAATTGCACTATCACATTAGGTGGGAGAACTATATTTGGCTTGGTTTACCTCCTTGGAGTATTAGATACATAAGTAGTCATCAATCACTAAGGGTGATTAGGGTCAAATCAACCCATTATACTTCCCCCATTTTTTAGGTCTCTATCCCTCATAAACAAATCTAGTATTTCAAGGAAAAGGAGGCTAATTTATATATATTTTATGCATCATCAAGTTTTAGGATTGTAAACATAGAACAAGAAGAAATAATCACATGTGACTATATGGTCAATATGATGCACTTATATAAATTTTAGTACTAAATATAAGTCAGTATAGACTGATGATATTGACCTAATCATACATAACAAAACAAGCAAAAATAATAAATTAGTTTTAAAACTAAACAAACCATATGCATTCTTATCCCTAACTTTCACTTCCAAAATATAGTCAAAATTTCACAATCAATTATAAAAGCTAAGTATCATGATATATTTATTAATTTATACATTTAACATATTCCATTATCAAATCATAATAATTATTATCACTCTTTTACATTTGTGTACTTGAATGCCACATCTATTGATTTGAAATACATTGCAAATTTATATCTTAATTAGATTAATCAAACTCATTAATCTAAATTATAGGGAAAAACATATTGGTGAACCCATACATATATTGAATAGTGAAAATACTTAAGTTTTCCCTTTTTTAGATTTTAGCCATATGGTTTTATTTTTAGACCTAATTTATAATTTCCCCTTCACCTCTATGAAAATCATAAAATATTAACATTTTCCTTAGATTTTCCCACCCATTATCCTATTAGGTTTTTATTTTTTTAGGGTTATTACTTGATTGGCTAATATTTAGATCACAATGGATCTATTTTTCAAATTATTTAAGTTTTTTTAGTCATATTGAGTCGATGAGAATAATATTTTTTTCACCAAAATACTATATGGATTTTATAGAATTTAAAATTTACTATTTTTAGTAAATTTAGTCTAGAGGATGAAAAATGTACCTATTTTCAAAATAATTTTTGGATTTCATTCACCTAATGATTTTTTTATCAAGAGTATGTTTTGGATTATAAATATTCCTCACGGTTGTCTTGAAATTTTTAGTTCTTTATCACCTCCACATTTATTTACTTGTTCAAATTATTAATGACCTATATATAATTAGATTTATTAAGGCATAATAAATCTTAAAAAGAGAACCAATTAGAAAACTTTAGCCTCTTTTTGACTATGGATTCTCCTTTATTCTTCCATCCACTTTTCCTTAATATGTTGATAGGTAGTTTCCCTATAAGGAGGTCCATGTTGTTACTATCCAAATATTTAAAGAAATCCCTCCTATACTAAATAGTATAGGTCATAAAAATGTTCCTAATCATCCAAAAAAACATCCTACAAACCAAATTAATGGTATTTATACACATTCAATCATAAGTACCTATGAGTTGTGATTGTGAATCCCTTAAAGATAAAATAGTCACTATGAAAATGTTAGAAAAGGAAAAATTATAGAAATAAAGGTTATAATATGAAAAACTCTACTAATAAAGGTTAATAAAGGAAAAATTATAACAAGTAAGGTTAAAAAAAAAATAAGAGGAAAAATAAATGTTGAAAAAACTATAATAAGAGAAGTTACATCAATAAATTTAATAAAATAGAAATCACTAAAAGAGAAGTTGAAAAAATCCTCTAGATAAGCAAGAAAAAAATATTAATAAATGGTTTCTCATGAAGGAAAATAAAAAATAATACATACTCAAAAAGGCTAATGTAACAAGTGTGGTTCCAAAGTAGGCAATTAAAAAGTGTTCCTCATAACTAGAGAGTTTAGTGCTTAGTACTCACCTCAATGGTAATAAATTTAATAATGTTAAGATTAAATATTTTAATGAAGTTAATATATGTATCATGAGACTTATATAATATATTGGTTATGATAGCCAACACTTGGGTAATATTATTCGGCCTTAGTGTTGCATTAGATTTATTGAGTTTTTAGTAACACATATGCTCAAAACATGTTCTATAATGTTTGAAATTGACCATACCTTGGATTATTAAAATCCATAATGAATAATATCATGGAATAAACAATGGGTAAATATCATGACTATGTTACATTTGAGCATGAATGTGTGAAATTTTCCATTTAGTGAGAGGAATCTTCTTTAGGAAAAAGTAAACAAAGTACACAATATTTATTCAAAATATGATATAGTAAAATACTTGGAAGGTGATAAACATGGCACTACACTTATTGATATAATCACTTATGATGTTACTCCCATTGATGTCATAATTGGTTAGATTTTTCAAGTTTTAAATATTCCAAAAATAAAAAATATAAAAAAATCAAAAAATATAAAAACATTTGAATATTCAAAAATTTCAAAATTAGGATATGAGCATGACATGATTACTATTTTTTACTAATTACCTATATTATTTATCACATTTTTGGTAAATGGAATATTATTTGCATAAACACATGCATGCAATGGTATTTGAGTGCTATGCAAGACATAAAGGTTTCACATGGACATATAAATGTTATTTTTCTCTCTGCCCACCTAGTGGCCATGTCAATACTAGGGGCATCTTATTTCATAGGTTTCACTATTATAGACTCTATCCTTCTATGAAATTTATACCATGTTGATTTACCTATATTGATTACACACACTATGATAGTTACTCAATTATAACACAATGATATATGATATTCCATTTTACTATGTGACATTGATATATATGGATGGTGTAGTCTAATTTATTATTCTATTATCCATTGATGATGTTACTTATATAGATGATATGAGAATTTATGTGTGATTATTCTATGTGGCCCTTACATTTGATTGATGAGACATCCTTGATTTCCCTTATCTATGACATTTTTTATGTCCTCTTGTGTGTGGCCCTTGGCCTTATTTGTTGTGACATTTTATGTCCCTTGTATGTGGCCCTTAGTCTATGTGTGACATGAACAACTGCATTTGTTGAGCTTGATATATCATGCATTATTACTACATAGTCTTATTCAGTTACACTTTTATTACATGATTTATTAATACAATATATAGACATTACACATACATGTCCTACATTCCATATGTTACAAGCATTCATTGATTGATACATACATTACTATGATGACATATTATCCACATGATCAAATGATATTATATGATGTTATCTTTACACATGACATGATACAATTAACTCTTATTTTGAGATGAGTGACTTACATGATACATCACTCATATCAAAATGGGTAATTAATATGATCTTTTCATAGAGACATAAGTATCTATGACAATAAAATAAGAACAAAGTACAAATTTTAGAGATTTTAAAGAATCAAATTAATTCATATATTACATTGGTTCATATACATGACACATATTGGCACAATGATATAGGCTATAGGTTTATATTCCATAAATATTCATTCACTTTAAAGACATTTGGACATGGATTCATACTAGGTACATATGTATGGGCATATGCATAATGGTTTATAGGAACATAATCTCATATTCTCACATACACATAAATTTGAGATACAAGTTCTAAAATTCAACATATATATGTATAAATTATATATCAGTGGTATATATTTATGGGGCATGATATTGGTTAATTCACATATACATTACAACACAATTATAGTTGAATGGTAAATAATTGTCATTCCACTTCACACTTATCACATTTGTTATCATGATGGGAACATTGACATGGTAAATTCTATTTCAATCATGCATTATATTATAAATTTAATGAAACCACACAATCAAACCTTCATACAAGATGGGGGCATGAAAATTTTTCATTTCCTTGTGATCATGCATGTTTTTTTACATGTATGTAAAAACATTACAATTGAATATATAAACCATATATAGTGGTTGATTCATTTTTGAGTGAACCTTACCTGACCAATTCTCTCATTTACCTACATATTGATCTCTTTAATTTAAATCCAAACACATGGTTATATATCTCTACTACAAATATCATTACTATAATACAAGGGAATATTTACAAAAATAAAAAATTGATCTTTAGTACTTGACAATAATTTTATTTATGAGAACTCAAACATGGTCTTAATTTTCTATCATCTCACACTTGCACACTATGTTATGAGTCAAACATTTAATTTTATTCTTATACACCTACAAGAACCTCACTATCTATTTCTCACCTCTAAAATATCCTACAGAGACATATTTAGACTCTTATTTTAGTCCACATGTATAGAGTTAGCTCTACCAATTATAGTCATTAATACCAAGTGATAATGACATGATATAGTTAGAAATGAATCACTACCAATAATGGATATTTTGTAAAATCAAACCCATCAATAGGGTTAACCCATAAGCCTAATGTGTCATTGGTGTGAGGGATTACTAAATTGAATCCATAAACAAATCAAGGTCTCATTCAAAAGAGGCTTGGAACCTATTTGATGTACACATATATAGTATTTCACACTAACAAAATCTACCCTATTTTCCCCAAATTTCTTACTTATCACTAGGAGTGTTATAAGCTAAGTTTGAAGAACTTAAAATTGAATTAAAAAAAAAATTCAAGTGACAAAGCCAATAATTAGTTTCATACACATAGTGAAAGAGCAACATTTTATAATCACACTAAGGGTAAAACTACATGTGGACTGATTTCCATCCTTAGAGTATCAAATACATAGGTAGTGGTCAATCACTAGGTAGAGGTGATTGGGGTCAACTCAACTCATTACATTTCCCCTATTTTTATAGGTTTATATTCAAGACAAAAGATATTGATTTATATATATATGTACATCATCTATACCACACTTTCATAGGTGACCATATGTTCACTATACCACACTTTCACATAGGTTAGTACCAACTAGAAGATCAATATCAAATAATAATAATATTAACCTAATATTGAATAACCAACCCAACACATATAAGAGACTATTTCCAGAACCAAACAAACTGCATGCCTACTTATCCCTAATTTTCACTTCTAGAATAAAATCATAGTTAGAAAATCAACCTTAAAATCTAAATATTATGATCTCCTTAGTTATTTATACATTTAAAATATGCTCTTTTCAAATAAAAATAATTAATCTTAGTATTTCACATTTATATGTATGCTTGAATGCCATACCTATTGCACTAAATTACATTTCAAATATCTTTCATAATTAGAGTAATCTAACCCATTAATCCAAATTAGAGTAAAACATATTAAAAATTTGATATTATAGTTATACATTAATTGTCATGATCATCTCTAATCTCATTGTATATTTTCATACTACACTTTTATAGTTAGCTTTTGTTCATAACCCTCTCAAAGCTATTTAAGTACATTAACCATCATGTCTCCTCCTAGGCCACATATCACCAATACTTTAAAGAGGTATCAAACCACATGTATTTATTCCACTAAAGTGTGTGCACAAAATCATACTAGTGTAAATATAAGTTTAATTTCACCTAATCCCTCATTTAGTATAAGCATGAAAAATGATATATCTCTTATGAACTTCAAAATTAGAATAACCATAAGATGTATTTATGTTGTGTGATCTAAGTGAGAAATTTTTAATCAATAATTTATTTTTTATTTGATAAGTTAAAAATATTGGTTTTATAAGAACCAAGAACTAAAGCATAAATAAAGTATAGTAAATTAAAACGATCCCCATGGGTTGAGAGCCAAAAACCAAAATAACAGTACTATAAGGTAACTAACCATAAGGAGGACAAAGAACAAAAGGAAAGTAAAAGGAGAAGATATTATAAGAGGAGGAATCCTTATGTAAGTACCTTTACAACCCATGTCTTCTTCTCATACTCAACCCATCTATTTTTTTGATTTTAGCCTTGGTTCTTTTGCCTAGGCCATCCACATCTTCCTTAAGCAGGATCATTCTAGGTCTCTTTCACAATTATTCCTTCATAGGGGCCTTCTTGGTGGGGTATTTTTGGGGGAGATTTGGGGAATAAGTCTCCACATCCTTGATAAATTTCTTATGGGGAGTACCTTTAGCCTTTGCTAGTTGAGAGAAAGACTGAATCATTTTGGAGACCTCCTTATTCATGGAATTCCAATCTTAGATTAAACCTACCAAACACATCCCTACCTCATATAATTTGTTATTAAACCTTTACAATTGATCCTATTGGTTTTAATCACCTCTTCTAGGGGGTCTTGCCTTTACCACTACCTCTACTAGGTTTCTTTCATCTAGCATAATGGGTTTAGGCTTAAAGTCAAAGAGTTTCAGGGAAGGATCCTTAATAGAGCTCTTATAATTAGGAATAACATGAGAAAATTTGGGTATTAGGTGGTGAGATCCTAAGGTAGGATATTCATTGGGGGGTCCTCCTTAGTGCATGAACCCTCTAGTGGGACCTCCTTACTCCTAAGGGTCTCACCATGTTTTACCATTAGAATAATGAGTCCTTGGTGGATGAAAAGATTGACTTCATTGATTTGGTATGTGAGTGTAGTACATTATAGGGATTTTATAAGGAAATATTATAGGCTAATTTTAAGCCTTGAAAATGGTTCAAAAAGAAGAATTTATGTGAAAAAATGAGAGTATACTTACCTTTGAGGGTGATATAATTCATTATATGCAAGTAGAATTCAATCTAGTATCATGGAAAGTATGAGTTGGGAAACCCATTTTTGTCCATTTTAATGATCTTATTTGTTCAAAAAAACCTTTGAAAGAGTTCATATTTTTTCAATTAATCTTTGAAGGCTTTAGTCCCTTCACATGACATTCTTGTAGCTTCACCTATTAGCTCCTCTATTATAGACATTCCAATCCCTCTTAGTTCTACATCCCTCTTGTTCCATGCCATAAAAAACTCATTTGATATGTTAGCATCATGAATAATGACCCTCAACATGAATTCAGTGAGGCCCCCTTTGTGTATCTTCTTTGAAATATTTTTCATGCTATGGACCTCTAAATAGGATGTCATTTCTAATCTATTCTTATCACCTCCCATTTTAACAGTAGCCTAAAATATTGAACTAAAAATAGAATTTACCAAACCCTAGTAAGGCTTAGAACCAATGGCTTGAAATAAAATTGAAATTCTTGATTTATCCCACCCTTCATTATTAAATTTCACATAGTGAAATGATGGCAGGTTATGATCTTTGAATACCCTCATTTAAGTTATAATATCTACATGTGTGATAGATACATCATCATCCTATCCACAAGTGAATTCATTTTAAATTGTTAACATGAAATTTTTAAGGATATGGAATCTAATGTGTTAAGTAGATAAAAGAGGGAGACAACTCCAATATTAGCAAGTAATTTTGACACCTTGTTCCCCTTATATTATGTATGAATGATGGAAGAATGTGCCATCCCCATCAAACTCTTCTTGGCATTATCTACTAGGAATTTTATTATGTGAGAAGTGGTGGTTTTACCTTCTAAAGCATTAAAGAAATTTAAGGAATCCAATTTAATTATTATTCTATCCATCTTGAGGTTGAAAGTATGTTTAATGCCATATTGAGGCTAAAAGTAAGTTGAATGCCTTGGCTTTGACCACATGGTTGGTCTGAATTCCAAGTGGGGTTGCATAAGTAACAATTAGAATTCCATCCAAATTTATTATGGCTACTACCCCACCCAGAGGTACTAGATTTCCTTTTGAAGCATCATCAAATTTGATCTTAACCCAACCCTCAAGGGGTGGATTCTACCTAACATGTTTGTGCACCAAGTCTTTGGAAGGAGACCTGATTTTTTGCACTACCTCCCATTTTTTCAAGATCAACTATTTGGAAGTAGATCCTAGATTTTTATCCATGGGAGTGGGGGGGGGGGGGGAAGGCCCTCTAATTCTTATTTATGTCATGAAAAATACAAATTAATACCAATTTTTTTGACGTATTTTATTTGAGAATAAAATATCATTTAGAGCTTTCTAAACACCCTAAAACTAGTGTGGAAGGGAAAGGTTCCAAATGAAGGAAAGGAATGGGAGGATCCAAGGAGGTTTTCATTACCTAATGAGATAAATAATGTTGTATAATTTAACCCATGAAATATTGAATTTATTTAAAATCTAATCAAGTATGCATGAACTGAATGGGCAGGATAGGAACAAATGATGGACCCAGTCTTTAGTTTCCTTATATAATAGGCATCATCTAGGTACAATGAGTCATATTTTTTCCAAGTTATCAAATATTAGGATATTGTATTAATTAACTATCCAAAATAATTAATTTACCTTAGGAGTTAGGTGTTTAATCCATAATTATTTTTGGTAGTTCCATTCATCTTCTAGTTTTAGGTCAATAACGTGTCTAAAGGAAACTAAGTACTACCTAGTATCTTTAGCAACCCATAAAAATGGTCTTCCTTAGGTAACATGGTAATGTCAATTTGACTATTGGAAATATTGAAATTCCAAATTATCTAAGATTATTCAATAGTTTAACCTTCTATGGGGAGGACTTTCTAAGCTTTTGATCCCTCAGTCTCATCCCAATAATCTTTGACCTTAGGACCCCATCTTTCCTTAAATCTCAAACATAAATTTTCCCAAATACCTTGTGAAGTGAGGGGAGAGTGGACATACATGAATCCTCCTATAAATTTTATTTTCTCCCCATTTTTATTTTCCATTTAATTCTTTTTAGTATCAGGTCCTTGTAGATGTCGATAGCCTTCTAGAAGGTAGATCCATTAGCTAGAACTTCTTCCCAGAGTAGGCAATCTTTCTTATATCCTTCTAGGTATTTGGCCTTGATTGTTCTACCATATTATCTATATTATTTCATAGTCTTATAGCCTATATTTTTAGGAGGGCCTAGTTCATAGATTTAATTCTTTTGAGCCCTAGTCCCCCATTTGATTTAAGTAGGTAGGCTTTTTCTCATGAGACTAGGTGAAATCTAAAATGGTCATTGGTAACCCTCCATAATAATTTTTTTTGAATTTTTTCTATCTTGATCACAACCTTGATGGATATCTAAAAGACTAACATTAAGTATACCAGGATGCTCTATAATGAGGCTTTGAGTAACTAAAATTTACCATCCTAGGTAGGAAGATGAACTTTACATCCTACATTTTATTTTAATTCTATCAATCAGGGGATTCCATAGATTAGATTCCATTTTGCCTTCAAATAGTGGAGTGCCTAGTTATGTTATTGATAATATATTTAGCTAATATTCCAAAATTCTTGCAATCCTTTTTTGTAAAATTGTAGGAATGTTGATGAAGAAAAGGGAGCTCTTGAAAAATTTTATGCATTGGTTAAAAACTATTTCGTAGTTCTTGAGAATGGATTTTAGTTATTTAGCTAAAAATTATTCATGGGTGACCAATTCAATGTTAATAACTACTAAGATGCCTTTGATATACCTTACTCCTAAGTCTTCAACACCTAGATATGTTATTGATAATATATTTAGCTAATATTCAAAAATTCTTGCAATCCTTTTTTGTAAAACTATAGGAGTGTTGATGAAGAAAAGGGAGCTCTTGAAAAATTATTATGCATTGGTTAAAAACTATTTCATAGTTCTTGAGAATGTATTTTAGCTGTTTAGCTAAAAATTATTCATGGGTGACCGATTCAATGTTAATAACTACTAAGATGCCTTTGATAGACCTTGCTCCTAAGTCTTCAACAAGATGTTGTCTAAGGTTTATGCCACTATAATGAAAAGATAAGGGGAGAGAGGGTCCCTCTATCTTAAACCTATAGAAGATGAGAAGAATATTTAGGAACTCCATTAAAAATTATGGGAAATTTGGGCATGGAAATGTAGTTTCATATGATTTTCTTCAGGTCTTGATTGAATCCCAATTTCTTGAGAATCTTTATTAGTAAATTCCAAGAAACTCGATCATATTTTTTTATCATGTCTAGCTTAAAAAACAAACTTTGTCTTAGGAATTTAGAGATAGAGTGGATAGCCTCATAAACAAAGATAATTCCTTTGTTTATTTGTATTTTGGACATAAATGCACCCTATTATTTCTCAATAACCTTATCCAGAAGGTGTTGCATTTTTTCACCAAGATGGCCGAGTAAATTTTATAAGTTGTATAACAGAGGTTGATTGGACAAAAATCCTAGAGATTTGTTTTCTCCTGGCATTTTTGTAATAAGGATAAAAAATTACTATTTATTTTTCTTATAATAGTTTTGGATTGGAACAAATCACTCACTATTACCTCAACTTCAATGTAGACAATATCCCAAAACTTTTGAAATAAGAAGGGGGAAGCTATCATGACTAGGGGCCTTGAATCCCTCCATCATAAACATGACATTTTTTACCTCTTATACTAATGGTATTTTGGTTAAATTAGTATTTTTATAATTATAAATGACCTTATTAAAATTATTTAGATCACTATCAACCAATTGTTCATCTAGGGATCCTTCTTTCATGATTAAAGTTTTGAAGAAATTGATTGTGTGGTAGGAGATCCCTCTTCTTCTTTGCTAAGGTTACCATTATCCATTTCCATTTACATTATTTTCTTCATGTTTCTATTTATGGTTGCTAAGTGATGGAATAATTTGGTATTTCTATCCCCTTCCTTTAGCCAAGTGCACCTAGATTTTTATCACTAGTAAGACTCTTCCCTTGCCTCTAAGTTATGGAGCTGGCACAAAATTTATTTTTCCTTTTGGTAAAGTTGTTCATTGTTTTTTTCCAAGGCTGAAATTTCTTCAATTATGATTAATTCCTCCTCCAAATCCTTTTTTATAGAAAAATGTCATCCAAAACATCCTTGTTCCATTTTTTAGCTTTACTTTGAGGAAGTTTAGTTTTTTGGTCAAGATATACATATAAGTACCTAAGAAGGGTTCTTTCCACCATTCATTTCAAGATTAAATAAAGTTTGGATGGTGGAGCCACATGTTTTCAAATATAAAAGGAATAATAGTTGGTTTCAAAGAAAATCTCCTTTAAAATTAGGGGTTTGTGGTTAGAACAAATTATGGGTAAAGAAGAGAGATTACTTGTGAATGGTATGTCCCAATTTAAGGAGATCAAGACCATGTAAATATGGACATAAATAAATTTATCTCTCATCAATTTATTGGATCAAGATAATGGTTTACATTTTAGGCCCATACCCACAAGGCTCAATCTTAAGATGAAATCATTAAAATATAGCATTCTTTCAGTGAGATACATTAGTCCCCCCTTTTCCTTAGGAGTAAGTGGGGTATTCCACTTATCATAGGAATTCCATAATAAGAGTAGATAATCCCATATCTCATTCCATGAATTTTTAGAGTTTGGGGCATAAATGTTGGATATAATCCATTCCTCATTGCTATCTAAGTCTTTGAATATAATAGAAATCTGATTACTAGTTTTTTAAAGGAAAACACCTTCCATGTTTTCTAGATTCCAAAAGATTTAAAGACCCCTTGAGGATCCTTTGGATTTGGAGAGCATAACACTTGGCTTCTTCTAGAATTTTTTAGCACATAAACATATTGCATTTTCAGACATTTTGGTTTCTTAGATAAGTAATACAGTTGGGTCAATTATTTTTATGATATTGTAGAGGGTATTATACTTTTTGAGGTTGTTTACCTTCTAACATTTCATGAAAGAATCTTCATTTCTTATCCCTAATAAATTTGAGGATTTGTTGGGAACCCTTTGCAATTTATTTTATTGTTTCAATATTTCATGTTACTATTTAGGGAGATCTACCTATTAGTTTTGGAATGACACCAATATTATCTTTTTGTCTCCATTTTATATTATTAGAGAGTGTAGTGAACCCATTATTTTAGATTTCATCTAGGGTTGGTGATTTACTTAAAGAGCATTGTCCCTTGTCTTTTGGGGGCTATGAAAGCTTAAGAGGGGAAGTTATCAGGGCATCTTCTAAGGGAGGATTATTTTAACTATTCAAGGTATCATAAATTATAATTTTATGAGCTAAATCTTGAGTTACCTCTAAGAAGGTTCTATGTTTCAAAGGCTAATCCAAAACCAAAGGATGATCCAACTAGGGTGATAAAGGGTGGGGAAAAACATGGGAAATTTTAAGGGACTATGAGGGGGAAAGGGGAGGATGAGAATCTCTAGGTACCTTCTTAAGTGCAAGGGGTAATTTAGCTTGAGTTTGGGTTTGGTGGGGGTGAGAAGGGACTCTATTGTAGGGTCAAGAATGCTTAATCTCCCAGGAAGTGGGGATGCTTGGAGATGCTTAGGGATGCTTGGGGGGATGATCATCACCATTTTAATTGGTGGAGTGGGTCTAAGAGAGGGTATATTTAGAAGGGGGGAATCAATAAGGCCCACTAGTATAGTATTGAGTCACCCTAAGGACTAGAGGCCATTAATGAATCAAGCAAATAAAAAAAGTTTCTAAAAGAAATACCTATCAGGGATCCTAAAAGAGGAACACTTGGTGAAGTTTTAGGTGTTATAATATTCAAATGTGGATTAGACTTACATTTTTATTATGGATTAACTCTATGGGATAATGATTGATTAGGAGTTATAGGCACCTATTTATTCTTTAGACAATCCTACATATGACTCAAAATGTTGTAATGATGGAATATAATAACTTTATTCTCATACACAATCTAATATGACCATTATTCATATTTTGACTTGATTTTGATCTTATGGATAAGTGGTTTATCCATAAAAATGAATACATGAACCTAAGATTCAACCATTATTTGATGAGAAAGGGTGACCAGATTAATAACAATGAGTTATCCTAGTGATCTGATGATTCCCAGTATGACTTCTTGGTACCAATATTTTAGGGGAAGCTCTTGCAGGAAAACACACATTGAGAAAATTTCCATTGTTATACTACTAAGATTCAAACTAGATTTCCACCTCTTGATAGAGACACTCAATTTGCCCATGAATTAAAGCCCTTTAGAAAGGACCTTAATGCTATCTTCTTGTAAAGAGAAATTAATCATAAAAACCCTCTGGCCAAAGTGACCACCTCCAAGTGTCCTTTAGGTTTCCATTTTAAGTTGGACCAAATAAAAAAGGAATGATGTTTAGCCAAAAATCTTTCACCCTAGTGAAAATAGATTTTTCCAATTCCACATCAACTAGTTCCACCATGGGATTGGGAATAGTAATGCAAACCTCATTTTTTTTGATAGCTAGAGGTTTAACAGTTTATGGACCGCCACACTTTTACCTTTTACTATATCTTCTCAAGAAATAATTTATTATTTATAAATAATTTTAAGGGTTTTTCATATATAGAGATATCAATTTTAATTGGTGAAATATTTACACGTAAAATCTGACCCAAAAATATTAAAATGTATAAAATAAAGTAACACAAATAAAAATTGACCCAAAATAAACTTGCAAGATGTGCTTAGATATTTATATAGTTCAAGGAGGGTTTTATAATCATGGATATATTTTTTATTATTAGATTTTTCTAAAACACATAGAGATGATACATATAAATGAGATATGACTAGGTATCCTTGTAAAAAAGTTAAACAAGATGAATAAAATAGAACAAAGGACTATATAATGACACAAAGTAGAGAGGAAAGACCCAATACCAAAATTAAAGAACCAATAAGTGCCACATTCACTTTTAAGAGTATATATATGTAAATTTATACAAAACCATTGTGAAAAAATTGCTTATAAAAAATTCAATTATCTAAAACTACAAATAAATGGTATATGGTACATGAGTGGTACCATGAGAACTCTAGTAGACTAGGCACATAAAAATGTAAATGTAAGGTGCTAAAGTTATGCTACAACTACTATGGTAGGCATGGGATATAAAATAAAAATATATTTTAATAAATAAATATTCATTTAGTAGAAAAATATTCCTTGTGAGCTAGGATTCAAGCATTTCTTTTAGTTTGTCAAAAGGACCTATAAAAACAAAGATATTGTAAAATAAGAAATATAAGTAATAGATTTAGAAAGCTTCAAATTTCATTTTTTTGATATAAATAGGATGGAAATATAATGATTTAAACATTTTATCTTTTGAGATATTGAGAGATATAAGTGACCATTTCTAGTTTAGAGAGAGACAATGGTGAGAGGACATGAAGGTAGACATAATAGAGGGAATAAAGGACCTAATATAATAGCTTTTAAGGCAAGTCATGTAATTAATGCCATGATTGATAAATATGATATATATAGGAAAAATGAGTGTCGAGGAGAATATTTGTAGTAGAATTTACCCCAAAAAGTGTCAAATCAAAGGAGAAATTTTGACAAGAATTAGGCAAGGATTAGTTTTTTACATTTTAAAGCATGCAATTTTTAAAAGGGATTAAAGAGAATTCATCACCACAATATAACTATATTATCCTATTTGAAATAATTATATAGGTAAAAAATAAAAAATATAGATGATAAAACTATATCAAATGTTTGATATAGTAGAGTGATAACTTGAATGATATAGTTAAGTATCGAGAAAATAAATTGGTTGATATATTTATGGGATAAAAAATTAAGATGACCAATATAGTTAACTATTAACTATAATTGACCAATATAATCATATAAATGACCAAGGAAGAAAGATTATGCTATATGGTAGATATAATATAAATACATATGGTTAATATACTAAAAAACACTATATGGTTGATACAAAGATGTAGATGGTCGATATAGTAAGAAATTATCCACATGGTCGATACATTAGCTTTAAATGGCCAATTTAGTTTTTTTTGTGATTTTATGTAAATTTTTTAGTTTTACTTATAATTTTGATAATTTCTATCTAATAATATATTAGATAGGCTTTTATTTAGCATTATTGGTGTAAAGATGACTTTGGCTATGTGAGACTATTAATGCATCTTGACTACCTTATTTATTATCCAAAAATTTAGATGAGGACCAAGATTCATTTATTATCTTGGGAATTGGAGGTATTATGGAGATGTGTATGGTTCCCTTAATGGAAAAGATGCTAGTGATATTCTTAGGTCACTATAGAAGAGACTTAGCACCTTTATATGGGAGGTGGATTGGGACACAATCAAGGTGGATATCAACTTGGAGTATGTTAATGATAACTTAGGACTACCACTATATGGCACACCCATGGTTTCTAATGCACCTAAGACTATGGTTGAGATAAATAATTTGGCTCACTATGCCATAAGATTAGATAGATATAACTACCAGACATTGAATATTTAATGTGTATGTTTCATAGGTCCTATACATCTAAAAAGTGATTATAGGTATGATGATTAGAAGTATGTTATGTCACAAGTCTAATGGAGGAGTACCACTACTTGCTATAACATTATGCTATATAGGTCTAGAGTAGGTCATGATGTACAACATGGGATTTAACATTGGGGTATAGTTGGTACATGATTTCTATTTCATTTTGGTGAGGTGACATGACTATAGACCCAAATATACTATTTTCATGGTAGACATACAATATATTTCCAACATATTTCCATAAAGGGATACCACACCATATTATAGATCACTCACCTTAGGTTGGATATACATAAATTGGTATTTCAACTAGGTGTGTCATAAGGTATCCAATACTAGAGATCATTCATAGGATCAGATCACATGGATGGCTTATAGTGGGGCCATAGAAACTTAACTACCTGGCCATCTATAGTTCAAGCTCAGGGACTAGTCGAGGTGACTAGTCACTATGATTGGTGGGTAGAGAAATAATTATATTTCAAGTTTCTAGGATAGTTTAGACATCCAAATATGGTATAAAAATTAATATTACCACCATATAAGGTGAGACATGTTATAGAGCCAAGAAGGATTTAAGGACAATATCCACCACTATAGGTTCTAGTGTTGAGACCATGATGCACACTTTTATCTCATATGAGGATAAAATGGTGTTGGCTGGTAGTGGAGGTAGAAAAAATGGGAGAGGGGCCATGGATTCCTTTATAATATGCCCTAGATATACACATGGATAACTTACCATAAACAATACCTTAGAAATTAACCATGCAATAACACAGGAAAGTGATAAGATGTCCTAGTTTTATAGAGGGAGAGATGAATAACAAAATTTGGGGTATTATAAAGGGATTATTGAGACATGGATGATGTTTTTATTGTAAACTAAAGGGACATGATAAATTTATACATAGGGGGTGTACATCCATGTATAAAATTATTCTTGTAATTTTATCACTACATTTTATAGATTTATAAATAGACATACTATATGATAGTGATAGTTATAATTTTTTTGGATTACATATCTCAATTTTATTTTGGTCTATGTTACTTTTAAATATTTTAAAATGACATCATAATGGATTCTATGATCAAATCCACATACCTAGGTGATGTATTACCAAAGTATTACATAGTGGGGATTCTAGAACTAATAGTGTTATTTGTGGGAGATAATGTGAGTTAGAATATAATAATTAGAGATATTTTTATGGAAATATAGTGATGGGGATAATATTTTTATCTTTATACATCTATGGTGGTATAATAAAGAAGAGAGGTTATGGCTTGGTGGTAGGTAGCTATGTAAAATGTGTTTCTAGTGGCCAATTAGGTAGCTCACATGACTATGATAGTAGCAATAGTGGTTATAAAATAGATATTGATGACTTAAATTACTATGATACAAGCATGGGTGGTCTGATCAAAATAGGAGGTTGTATTATTTAAATATAGGACTAATGCATTTGTAATCTCTCTTTGAAAGGATAAATATATTATATCTATGTAAATCATAGCCCCTTGCCAACCTAAGGATAAGCTTAACCACTAGACTTTGATGTAGATACATCTTATTTGTGCTTATATGTATATGAAAAGTAGAAAAAAACTGATCTATATATATCTTTAGTTTTGCACATTGTTATCTACATGGGAAATTCTGATTTGATAGGTAGTAGATATAGAATTATAGAATGGTTGTATGTGATATCTTAGTTTGATGTTGTGTTTTATATGTTCCATTGTTTTCTAAAAAAATTGAACATTAATGCATATAAAATAATGAAATTAAGTGTAAAAATTTAATCTAAGTTAAGTAGATAGAATAATTTGATAGATAAAAGATGTGCAATAAGATTTTAATAAAGACATAAAATGTAGATAGATACAAAAATCCTAAAGTAAACATAAGATGTGAAACAAAAGTAATTGATAAATATTAATGTTTTATGTAAGTATATAAATAAAATATAATTCAAAAAATAGATAAAACAAGATCAAATGTAAGTAAAATAAATATAATTAAAAAAATATGTGAAATAAAGGTTAAAATGATATCTAATGTAAAAAGATAAAAATCAATTTAACTCAAATAGAGGACATGTAACCCATGAAAATATCATAAAATGATTATA